>CAMOHE010054667.1:1263-13932 GCA_946598075.1 Artocarpus hirsutus | reverse complement strand
AATTTCAAATTAATTCTATAATGCTATAATAGAAATCAAAACAAAAAAATAAACAAAAACTCATTAAAAAAAACCCATATATGTGAGTTTATTCATTTTTTGGTGTTATTTATATTTATTTTTTTTATATAGTTTTCTCAACCAACCTTAAACTTCCAAATATATTATTTTTACCGGGCGCCAACTTGGCTCTAAAGAGCAAATTATGAAGTGATAAAGGAAGCAAAAGAGAACTTCATCAAGCTTGAGACGAAAGAATTGACTAATTCAGCTAGTCATTCGACATCAAGGTTTCAAGCAACACTTTCGAAACTCCCAATAATTAATTTCTAGCGGCACAATTTTGTTGATCTTATATCCTCTTTTGATACTTCGTCAGAATTGTGTGAGACCTGTTGAGATTTAAAATAATCTGGTTTGGTGCATTTGGAACTTCTAAGTTGCACCGATGGCGAAGACGCTGCTCTTGTTAAAGGGGGCAGCAAAGTCGTCAAAGGAGGCAAGTTTTTGGTCTTCGAAGCACGCCATCATCGGAGAACTTCTATAGGAGTGTGAGAAATTTTAGGGCTGGAGGATTTTTTTTTGAAGGTAGAAGAAAATGGTCATGTGCTATGTTCTTTATTTTTCATTCTGTTATGAAGAACATTTTGTGCCGTAGATTTTTAATCTAAAGGTCCTTATAGTGGAGACTAAAAGCGTTCTCCATCATAGTTTTTCCCCTAAAAAAATCAAAGATCGAGAACAAGCATAATTACTTGGACAGTTTTTTCAAAAAAATAATAATAGTAATTAGTTAGAGAGTTGTGTTATCGCAATCCTTTGACGAAAAATATAGCAAATTAAGCTAATGTTTGTTTAAGAAATAGCTTCTCAAACATCTTCGATAGTTGAAGCTTCAAGATTTTTGATTCCAAACGCAGATAACACCAACAACATTTTAAGCATCCGACTCAATAACCTAATTTTGAAAATCTCTATCTATCACAGATCGAGACTCATACATGGTCACTAAATATTCTGCTATACAAGGACTAAATCTCCAAACAATATGCACCGCTGGTGTACCCACAACACACCCTGTGGTTGTCTCACATGCAAATACTAACACTAACGGTGTCAAAGTACTCCTTCACGTCCACGTAAACATTAACCTTTACCACTTCTCTACCAATATGCTTCTTTGTTTATTCGACGTATCAACCTGAAATCGTCAATCAACCTCCCAACATGATCCAAGGAGTCAATAACTTCATTTAGATAGCCCTCAAACACTACTTTGTTGCTGTCCAACCAAATACTCCACAAAACTGCGCAAAAAATGTCCTTATCCTCAACATTACCACATTAGGCACTAACAGGACTACTGGGGAAGTTTTTCAGATATTTTCATGAAGCATTTGCAGACATGTCTCTTAGGCTCGTGGGCAACTCCAAAGAGCATGAGTCACCTCTTTAAGCCTCTCATGACAAACAATACATGAATTTTGCACATTCAAACCACGCTGAGCCAATTGCAATTATGTAAGGAGAGCCTCATTGCAAGTCTTGTTTGGAATTCGAGATCCCCATAAGCGTTTCCACCATGTAGAATCTCCATTATTGTCTGAGGTGCTAATTTCACCACAGTTCCTCATCTCAAGAAAATGCCTGATTCGACCGTGTAAGCCCCTTTTCAATCAAAGTGCCACATAAGACACTCATCTCGACAAGCAAAAGCAATAGGGATACTCAAAATAGACTCTTCATCAACAGACCAAAAAATCTTTTCTATTTTAATTATATGCTCCATCCCCATTCATCAAGCATCTCTGAGACTAACATGTTTTCCTTCCCCATCTTGGGTCGAGTAATAGGCCAGAAATTGGAAGGATAATGAACCCATGCATCTAAAAAAGCCCTTGGTTGGTTGCCCCTTCCTCCAACGAACACCCCTATTAAGCAGCTCACAACCCTAAGCAATGCTACGCCGATTGTATAAAAGGTATTCTTTCCACACATTAGCCTCCAAAAAATCTACAAAAGGGAAGTGCTTTGCCTTGAGCCCTCAAGCCATGAGCGATTGAGAAGTAGGTAACGCTCTCCATCCTTGCTTAGCCAAAAGGGCCTTATTGAACTCCTCCATATCCCTAAACCCCATTCCGTTATACTCTTTGCTTTACAAAGCTTTTATCACCGAAACCAATGAATTTGCCTCTTCTATGCCCCGAAGACCAAAAACTTGCCTCCTTTGACGACTCTGCTGCCCCCTTTAACAAGAGCAGCGTCTTCGCCATCGGTGCGACTTAGAAGTTCCAAATGCACCAAACCAGATTATTTTAAATCTCAACGGGTCTCACACAATTCTGACGAAGTATCAAAAGAGGATATAAGATCAACAAAATTGTGCCGCTAGAAATTAATTATTGGGAGTTTCGAAAGTGTTGCTTGAAACCTTGATGTCGAATGACTAGCTGAATTAGTCAATTCTTTCGTCCCAAGCTTGATGAAGTTCTCTTTTGCTTCCTTTATCACTTCATAATTTGCTCTTTAGAGCCAAGTTGGCGCCCGGTAAAAATAATGTATTTGGAAGTTTAAGGTTGGTTGAGAAAACTATATAAAAAAAATAAATATAAATAACACCAAAAAATGAATAAACTCACATATATGGGTTTTTTTTAATGAGTTTTTGTTTATTTTTTTGTTTTGATTTCTATTATAGCATTATAGAATTAATTTGAAATTAATTAATAAAAAGGTCAAGCGGAAATTTCATTTAAAAAGCATGAACTTAAGGTACTAAAATAATGTTTTGGAAAACTATAAAATACTTTTTTATATTTTTCACACAACAGGATATCAATGTGATGTTTCTCTAAAACACAGGGTCTTAATATGATAACATTACTTGATTAAATAATAAATGATTCATTACAAAAATTTCACTAAAACTATGGCCTTTGTAATACTTTGCTTGTCAAATTTTAAAACGTAATATCTATTCTCTCCTAAAGCATGAACTGTTAACAAAAATTATCCTTCTGTTAGAATTTTAACTATAAAATGACAAACAATTTTAAAATTAAGGGTATTTTAGTAATCTTAATTATAAAATAACCAAAAAATTAAAATTATAATAAAAATAGTCTTTATTGACTATTAAGAACAAAAAAATCAATTAAAAACATACTAATATCTTGATTCCTCTTATTTTCGATATATCAAAATTTTCTTTAAAATTTTATAAACATTTTTTCTCTCTCAAAAAGTATTTTAAAATTTTGAAAGATATAAATACTAATGAAAACTTTAAAAAAATGAAAGAAATTTTATTAATACTATCAAAGATATTTTCCCTCTGAAAATTTTATGTTATATTTTTTGTTATATTGAATATATTTGTATTTTATTCTTTTTCATTTAACTAGTATATAAAACTTCTAAAATTCAAAATTCTTTTTGGTGGAAGAAAATTTTGGTATGTAAAAAAAAAAAGATTCAAAAGGCATAATGATTTTAATTTTTTTTTTTTGGTTTTTAATCATCAATAAAGACTATATTTATTATGATTTTTGTTATGGTTACTTTTATAAATAAATTAGCATAATACCCCTAACTTTATAATCATTTATCAATTTGTCGATAAAATTTTGACAGAATGATCATTTTTATTAACAGTTTTTTTCTTTGTGAAACCCCTCGATATCCAGGCCCACTACAAACAGCATGAACCCTTAAGGGCCCTTCAACGTTGGGGTGGTTTAGCCCAACTAATCCAGAGTCGACCCATGAAAAGACTCAAAGGTGACAAGAGTCTTTCAACATCGGTAGCTGCGTTTGCAAGGACTTAAACCCGAGTCACTTGCTTAAGCGAAATAGCCCCTACAAAATGAACTAGTTAGATGTTGGAATTAACCGTTAATACTTCAAAGAAAACATATGTAACGTTTTAAAATTTAGAAATAAAGTGTTACACAAACGGTAATTATGGGAAAATTTTTGTAATTAATCCAATAATAAAAAAAGTTTGCTTTTCTTTTTTAGAAAAAAAAAAAGAACAATAAATAAATAAAAAGTTTTGGGTGAAAATTAAGTAAAAAGTTGAGCCACTAAAATTTGCCACGTAAGCAAAGTTTAGGGCTGGGTTCCGTAAGAAATGTGCAGTCCGCATGCCCGTCGTCTGGAATATTCTTTGATTATATATATTTAAATTCGGCTTCTTTCCTCGAATTTGCTTCTCAACTTAACGAACCCTAAGACCACTTTGGTTCTCATATTTTTTCAACGACTTTCTCGCTCCGCTAACAAAAGAAAACAAAACAAAAATGGCGTCGTTCAGCGAAGCTCCCCCCGGCGATGCTAAGGCCGGAGAGAAGATCTTCAAGACCAAGTGCGCTCAGTGCCACACTGTTGAAAAAGGCGCCGGTCACAAGCAAGGTAATTGATCATCATTTTTATTCTTATTAATATATATGTTTTATCTTCTGATATTGTGATATTAATTTGTTTTTCAAGCTATTTTTCACGTCTTTTCTTTGGATCTATCAGTTGTGTACATGCATATCTAGCTTCTTTGGATCTGTTCTGATCATGCCGTTTCGTCCTGTTTTCATTTCCTTTTTATGTGCTGTAGATCTTTAGGCTTTTCTTTTTGAATGATGCGATAATGTTTTCGGTGTTTAAGTGGAATTTGTTTGTCTTATTGTCGTTAAAGTTTTAGTAGATTGTTCATTGATTTGTGCTCCATTTTTGTTTTCAAGAGTTATCTGAACCTGGCAAAAATTGCTTCTTTTATTGAAGTCTAAAGGAAAGATCAAATATTTTTGTTTCTTTTATTACATCTGATTTTTCCCCATAGTCTCAAAATGAAATCTATGGTGTAACTTGTAAGCCATGTTATTAAAAGAGGAATGATGGGAAAAACACAAGATTTATTTTCCTAAAAAGTCCAAACTTGAAACTGTGAAAATTATTTGGAACTTGCGTATTTGGTTTGCTTGGCATCATTTTTATAGCTTTGTTAGTTCTAAATTAAATACCAAATGTATGGAGTAAAATGCCTGTGAACTGAACATTTCGGTCAATGATTGTTTGTCAATGATAATGATCTTCCTGGATGGCCAGAATGCTTTTTAAGCTTGGCTATATACTTTCCCTATGGCCCCTGGAAGTTTATGGCACATAAATTTTTCGATCACTTTATGCCTTTTGAAATTGAGAACTAATTAAAAATTTTGGTATTATGTGCTAAAAAAAATTCTGGAAAATTTCAGGGCCCAATCTAAATGGATTGTTTGGAAGGCAGTCCGGAACAACTCCTGGATACTCTTACTCAACTGCCAACAAGAACATGGCTGTGACTTGGGAGGAAAAGACATTGTATGATTACTTGCTCAACCCCAAGAAGGTATGGATGTTTTTCAAGTTTCAACCCAAGTTCTCTTTATCTTTGGATTTGTGATATTATGTTTGTTCGATGCTTTTAGTATTATGGCAAACATGCCTCTCTGCCCTGTGTGCGCTCCTGCTTTTTTTTTTTTTGGCGGAATATTTGGGCCAAGCTTAAGTTTATGCTTGCAACGGTTGGGCATTTGTTATTTTGCGTCTCCCTTTTTAATTGGCTTTCTGGCTGCAGAATCATAGCTCCATTTTCCCAAATAAATGATTTTCATAATGTGCTTGTTTTGGCTGTGAATTATTTTCATCTCTCTGTTATTTGTTATATCTCTCTATATTTGATCCTTAAAATAACTTGTTTTTGCAGTACATTCCTGGAACAAAGATGGTGTTCCCTGGATTGAAGAAACCGCAGGACCGTGCAGACTTGATTGCCTATTTGAAGGGAGCTACTTCTTCTTAAGAGATTTATCTATATCCCATTCCATTTTGCAGCAGTTGGAGATTTGTTCGCACAAAGCAGTTTAAATTGCCTTTTGTTTGACCAATAAATTAAGACCATTTAGGTCTGTAATGCTCTGGTTCATGGAGCTTTTTTTTTTTTTTCCTATTTTTTTCTGCGAAGAGGTTGCTGTAATTGGCAAACATAACAGTCCATTTGGTTATAATTTTGCGGATTTGGTGGAACACCATTTTACTGATGACAAGTTGGTGGCTAATTTCTTTTTAATATTTTGATCTCAGTGCGATTGTTGTTATAAGCTTATATACCTTGGCAACTAATGAGCAAGGATTTGTGTTTGTCTCCGGTGGCTATGAACTCGAGGAAAGCGCTTAGAAGAAAGTAATATTTAAGCAAAATCATTTTGATTTGACAAGAGAGTGCATTCTATGACCATTACCAACGCCTTATGCCAATGGGAGTTTATCATTAGCCCTCCAAGAGAGAGAGAGAAGCAAAATTGATGATGGTTGAGGGCTTGCATAATTTGCAAGAAGACTTGATTTCTATAAAAAACACAATGTTAGGTGAATCAGGAAATTTTGGTGGGGAAAGCTGGTGTTGTTGGTACATATTTCTATCCACATGACAATGTTTTAGTTGATGATTCAGAATCTAATTAAAAAAGGAACACCTATTATAAGCGAAAGTTGTAATATAGAAAGTAAAGATTGTCTTGCTCGTGTATTTTTATGTCCCTTATGCTAAACCTTAGGGGGAAAAAACAATGAAAACAGCAAAGAAGAGAGAACATAAATAACGACACATAGAAAGATTCGTCCACGCTGATTCGTCGTTTTCTAACTTCGAGGTTGAGACTGGGTCCACTGGGATGGACGGCGAAGCCCTGGTATCTGCAACGCAATGTAGCATGAACTGACCGTCAGTTTCATGACGAAATGTATAATGTAACAAAACTCAAGGCACTCGCATTCCTAACATCACGCCAGGATTGTAGTTTTTTCCCAGCAACAAAAAGGACACCTATCTTTTTTTCCTTCAAGTAAGAGAATTACAAAACCGAACTGCTGACGTACTCTTTAAAACATGGCGTTAATATTATAATGTTCTTCGCCAATATATTAGGCGTGAATGGGAACACCTCAAAACATGAGTTCAAAACAAGACAAAACAACCAAGTAATCATGCATAGTAATTTCTTCTATTTCTTTGACCTGGCTTGCAAGCTAGGGTTTGAGGCTCCGGTTAACAACAAATAAATTGGGTAGAATACCACTTCTTTACAATCACTATTCTGTTCTACCATTTATATTTTCTTTATTTAATTCATACCACTTCTTATGACCAAAAAGAGCAAAAAACCTTACAATAACTCTTGTTTGCCTAACCTTAATTCAAAATAGTTGTGATCAATTATGTTTTTATACTTTTTATAAGTAGTATGTTTCAAACTTTCTCATAAGAGTAGTAAGATTAAAAAACAGTGTCATATAAGTGGTATTTCTCAAATTGGCCCAGTTAATTGGGCCAACAAATATTCATCTTGTTTATAATTTGGAAAACCTCCCATATAAGATTCAAAAACCGTATAACTGAGTGTAATTTCAAGTGATGTAAGGGTAAGAATCTTTCTGTACTTTCCATGATATCCTGAAAGAAAAAAAGACACTGACCTCAACCCCATGTGGGCCTATTCGGTTACGAGATATAAAATTCAGTATCAGAGTGGCAAACTCATCAGGTACATCTTCCTGCAAAAAGTGGAATATCACTTGCATCGTTTCTTAATGAAAGATGAATTAAGATTCAAGTGAAAAATCAAACAATGCACCATGAAACACAACTGCTATTTACCTGTATAGCATGCCCTGTATGTCTTACAACCACCATTTGAAATTTTCCTTGCATTTGACCAATTGTGAGAGCTCTGTTTCAAAAAAAATATATACAGAGGGATAGCCCACGTTAATGTAAAGTTTCAAGAGAAACTCTAATCAAGTCCCTTCTCCTATGTCAAACCTAAAAACATTGAAGTCGAATTGTATCAAGCCTTGTTTTCCAATTTTTGTTTTGTAAGTAGGCATATATAAAATTTGAAGTCCGATCATATTCCTCATACCATATCGTGCCAACATGAACAGTCTAGGAAAACAATATCATATTCACCAAAAGATGATCCAATACGCAACCTTATCTGATCAAGCAGTACATAATATTGTATTTTGATAGACTATGATTTTATTAAAAAAGTATACTACAGATAATTATAGGCAAGTCCAATAGGAAGAACCTGTCCAGACGGTCTGTTCCAGCCAAAAGTAACAACTTCGGAACAGGACATGACAGAAATTTTTCTGAAAGGCCTTCATACCTGCAAATAACTAACTTTTTATTAAGTGAAATGAAGTGGCAATGACTTATGAAACACCAGGTACAAAATCAATCAGCATCCTCATAAGCATAGCAACTGGAAAAAATCATGCATGTTGTACATTTATTTTTCCACACGGGCTTCATTTGGCAGCAAAATTTAAAGGAACAGTCATGTATTTATACTATCAACAATATATCTGATAGAGAGACCACATAAGTTCAAGCGATCTATTTTTCTCCTCCTTTGACTAATGGAGACTTTGGTTTCTAGCTCTTATAGGGAATAGTCAGTCCTACAAAAGGTTTTATCAACTCAACCATAAAAATGTGGCCGGCAATAAATCATGAAGGTCCAAGACTGGATATCGGATATACATCTAAATGCCTTGGTCTTAACTGAAAAACCTAAGTAACAACAAGCTAAGAAAACCAAAATACATACCAGCCTCTCCAATACTGTTCTGTTTCTTCCAATAGTGCTCTGTAAATGTAACTGCAACATAAAATCAGAGCCATGAATGCCAATGGACGGTATAGAATGGATGAACTCAATTGATCAAGAGCCAGATAACTAATCATCATTACAGATGCTAAGTCGTACGTAATTTTAAAACAGCGGAAAGATGTTATAGCATCTGAAGTTCCTTACCATTTCCTTGATTCGTCATACTTTAATGTGCTGGGGATTGATAGACGAGCAGAGTCAATGTTTCTTAAAGTGCCTCCTTTGACACTCCATTCAATCTACAAAGATTTAATTATTCAAGTTCAAAAGAAACATACTTTACTATTGAACATAAGAAAGCCTCCCCGGGAAAGGAATAAAGGGGGAAAAAAGCTATTTAACTCAAAAATGCTTATTCAACCAAGATGAGCCTGCAATAGCGTTTCTTTTCTTGTTCCAAGAGCATTGACAATAAAGTCATTCGCAGAGATTAGAGAACAAATAACGAACAATCTTTACTCATAAAAAAACTATAGAGAGAGAGAGAGAGAAGATATATTACTGTCTAAGTCATTCAGAATTTTTTAATAATAACAATTAATTCCAATAGATCGTCTGGAGAAAACAGATCAGTACTTTTTTGGTTCATGTCCAAAATAAATAAAACACTATCATCGTGACTTCAGACCCTAATGCAAATCGTTAAGATGTTCTTTCCAAAAAGGGTCAAAGGATACAAAATGTTCAAGAACAAGAAGGCTAAAAACTACAAGAGATTGTGACCAAACGTTTAGTTTCAGCAGAAAAACTTCTTGGGTTCTGCCACACTAGCAAATGCAAATGTCGCAGATGTGAGCCACTTATTCACCAGTCTAACTGCCCAATTGATTCCAGGGCCAATAACAGTGTTCTTATAAGCTCAATCTAAATATGTTCAGTTGAGCAATTATCCTCCTTTATAAAGTTTCCTAATCCTAATGCGTTGAGTACCAAAATCAGTAAAAATAGTGAGCCACTCGGACATCATGATATAAACACATAAATTACTTTGTTCTTGTTAACTCATATCCTACAAATTTAAAGCTCGTTCAATCTTGCAAGAGGCAAACAACGAAATACTAAGGGAGTAAGAGAAGGGATTATGGGAAAAAGATATTGGGAGTACTTTTTGAAAAAAGAACTAATAATAAAATAAGATGGAAGTGACATGCATATGTTAGAAGATCAGAAGAAAATACTGTACGCACTGCTTTTTCAATGCTTGAAAAATGTTGCATCCTGCTAGATAGAATTTTCTGCATATGAACTAATGAAGCCAAAGCTGTTCCCTGAAATGATTGCAACTGTCATTATAGTTCCGATGCCTCTAATAAGTTTATACTTACAAGCAATATCAAAAATTAAATTCAATAATCAAACCTCTACAACATCAACGACAATCAGTCCAGCCAAGCTAGAAATGGCTTTTCTTGCAGCAACATGGACAGCAACTGAACCTCCCATGCTGTATGCCAGGAATATGCACACAAACAGTAATTTTTAAGAAAAATTGAGAGGCACTAGAAAACCTCAAAGAAAATGAAAAATTGTTATATGTTTCTCCATATAACCTACATGGTTGCACCGACTCTTTAAAAAACCAAAAGCAATTAGCACTAAAGCACATGATTTGATGTATTATCCAAGCACAGGACCGTAAAAGTATCTGAAAGTTGTTCCATAATCTTGCTCATGTTCGTTATCCAAAAATGAAAGGACAAGAATGTATTTGAAGATTGGTTTCTGTCTCTAAAACAGAAAAAGAAAAAACACTTTCCCTCTTTCAAATTATAATGTAACTGTCCAAGAGATTTATAAATAAGATGAGAAACATTGGGGATAAAGTTAACAATTAACGAACATGACCTGTGACCAACAAGCACGGTTGCTGGAGCGGAATCTCCATACATTGCTTTCACAACAGCCACAACATCATTGCACATTGTCTGCATAAGTGTATTAACGTTTGTAAAACAAAAAGAATACTAAATGATCACTTCTATATGAATTAAGAAATGCTATGCTTCACAAGAAGACAATAAATCGAAATTCATGAATTAGACGGAAGTAGTGACAAGTCACACGAAAGTGCAAGTAGGCGGGAGTCAAGTGCAAGTTGTAGATTTGACATTTTGTGTTGTGATTCATGAATTGTGGAGGGGCACAATGTGGGAAAATACAACTCTAATTGTAATAAGAATAATTAGAATTTTTTGTAATTAGTATTCTTGATTGTTAGGACTAATTAGTGCTTAGAATCAGCTAAATTAGTGGTTAGAATCCTTTTATTGACAACCCTGGAATTATGGGATTAATTAGCATAGATTTTCCCTTTCTTAGCCTAGCCGTGTAAAATATATATCATCATCTAACATTCTGTAAAGAATAACTTTTCAGAAAAATAAGAAGAGGTACATTTCATCTTTCATACTCTGCAATATTGGGTTTATTTCATTTTTTCATTTTTTCAAATTCTTCAATATGGTATCCGAGCTGTAGGAAATCACTGGGATTCGCTTGTTTCTTCGGCCTTAATTGCCGTCACTACTCTTTTCTCCTTCAGGCCTTCATTGCTGGTTGTGTTCATCCTGTTTTTTCCTGACCTTTATCTTCATTATCCTTCCCTTATTCCCTGCCGTCTTTGCCTCTTCTTTTTTGTCAATCCAATTATTAGTAGTGAGAACTATGTCTGAGATCAAAGCTCCCAATGTTCCTCAATCTGAGGAAGAAAGTTCCCACCATTCAAATGGTGATTTGCAGAACATTCATGCCACTTATAGGCTGAATGGAAAAAACTATTTGAAATTGTCTCAATTTGTTCGAACCTGTTTAAAAGGTAAAGGAAAACTCAGTCACCTTATTGGAACGGGACCAAAGAAGGGAGACCCGAAATTTGATGCTTGGGACGAAGAGGACTCAATGATAATGTCATGGCTGTGGGATTCAATGAATCCTGAAATCAGTGACACTTGTATGTTCTTGACCACTACCAAAGAAATTTGGGACTCCATTCAGCGAACCTACTCAAAGGCCAGAGATGCAGCCCGAATTTATGAGATCAAAGTCAGAGCTGATGCAATCAGACAAGGCGATAAAACAGTGACTGAGTATGCCAATTCTCTTAAAAATTTATGGCAAGAACTCGATCACTATCGTGTCATTGAAATGAAATGTGCTGATGATGCTGCAACCTTGAAGAATTTCATTGAGAAGGACCATGTTTGTGATTTTCTCGCTGGACTCAATCAAGAATTTGATCAAGTTAGAGTGCAGATTCTTGGGAAAGAGGAGACACCCCCGTTAGAAGAAGTGATCTCACTTATCTTGTCAAAGGAAAGTCGAAGAAACATTATGCTGGAGCCTCAAGTTGTAGAAGGATCAACGCTTACGATCCGAACTGAACAAACGAAGACACCAGAATTCGGCAGCGCACAACCAAGAGCAGAGCTCCCTAGGATTTCAGATAGCGAAAGAACTGATCAAAACAGATTTTCTGGAAAGGACAATCGGAGAAACCAAGACAACTGAGACAATCTTTGGTGCACTTACTGCAAAAAACCAAGGCACACAAAAGAACATTGTTGGAAATTAAATGGCAAGCCACCTACTTCCAGCAAAGAGTGGGGTTACAGAGGAGAACAACCGAAAACTCAGTCAAGCTCATACGACAAAGCAGGCCCATCTTTCAGAAAAAAGGGAGCAAGAAGGTCTCAGCGGTGAGGAAATTGAAAGGCTTAGAGGCCTAATAGGGTCTCTCGAAAAACCCTCCGGTACGTGTTCTTTGGCACTCTCAGGTAAATCTCTATCTTCTTTTGGATTTAATGCCTCAGAGAAATGTCTTGAGAACTCTTGGATAATTGATTCAGGGGCCACTGATCATATGACTTATTCATCAAAGTCTTTTAGTACCTATAAGCCGTGTCCAAGTAATAGAAAAATTTCGGTTGCAAATGGTTCTTTTGCCACAGTGGCAGGT
>CAMOHE010054665.1:0-30185 GCA_946598075.1 Artocarpus hirsutus | reverse complement strand
AATGTATATATGGGATATTGGGTTTCATAATTATCAGGAGCTTGAACTATATAGGTCCATTTGGTCCCCTTTGCTAGCTCACAAAATCCTGTAACGATACGGTGTGCTTTTACAATAATTGGTGACTTATGTCGATTTATTTGATTGGTTGAAAATTTGAAAGAATCAAATAATTCATGTCTGTTTGTTGGTTGAATTAATTTTGTAAACAAAATTAATTCAAGATAAACTTGTTGAATTATTGGGGTCAGATAATTCTTGTCTGTTTATCGGTTGATTTAATTTTAGATAAATTAAATCAAGATAAACTTGTAGAATTATTAGGAATCTATTTATTTTCTTAGAGATTATTTAGATAAAGTTGTTTTAATTAGATAACTTCTCTATTGGGTTATTTGAATTAAAACTGAGGCTTTATCCTATAAAATCTCGAGTGGAAAATAAAAGATTCGTGTGATTTTTATTTCGGCAGTTCGGCATGCCAAACTTAAAGTTCGGCCTGCCGATCAGGCAAGTTCGGCCTGCCTATGAAAAAGTTCGGCCTGCCTATGCACGAATTAAAAATCGCGCATTTTCACGCGTTTTTACGCGTATCTTATCCAATATAGACTTGAATTTGGTTCTGTTTTGAATTTTTGAGACCTTATCTGATAAGGAATGACCCTAGACCCAACCTCTATAAATAGGAAGTGAGTCTAATGAGTTATTGAGATCGATAGAGAGATTAAGAGTGATACTCTAGTGGTGAGAATCTGAAACTCCCTGAGAGCTCTTGTTCACAAATCATGAACACTAGCTTTGGGTTCTCTCAATTGATTGGAAGGAGAGTCACCTTGAGGAAGAGCTGTACATGTGAGCTCACACTCACTCCGATCGTGGATAGAGAATAGCAAAGAAGACCAGTTGGTTGAGGCTCTTCTGGAACGTTACTTCTCTACACAGACTTTGGGAGCTTTTCGGCGTATATAAGGTCAGTAAGATCAGGTTAATTTATACATATAGCATGTCAAACTTGTGTTTTGGAAAATACTTTGATTTAAAATATTCATTTTTAAAATTTCGCTGCGTATTATTTTTCCAACAAAAATTTGATAGGATTAGATAATTCAAGTCCGTTTATCAGTTGAATTAATTTTGTGAATTTTAATTCAAGATAAACTTGTTGAATTATCAGGATCAAATAATTCATGCTGTTTATCGGTTACATTAATTTTAAATGAATTAATTCAAGATAAACTTGTTGAATTATCATGAATATTTATTTCCCTAGAGATTATCTAGATATGACTGTTTAATTAGATAACTTTTCTATTGAGTTATTTGAATTAAAATTGAGGCTCTATCCAAAGAATCTCAGGTGGAAAATAAAGATTCGTAGGGATGATTTATCGAAAGTTCGAAAGGCTAATCTTTAAGTTCGACTTGCCGATGGAGCAAGTTCGGCAGGTTGATTTGGCAGTCAACCTGCCAATTGAACGTTAAACAAATCACACGTTTCCATGCGAATTTTATTAGATATTGTTTTTTTATTTGATTTTGATTCAAATTTTTGATACCTTATCTAATAAGGACTGACTCTTGGGCCCAACTTCTATATAAAGGGGAGTGAGACTCATTGTTATTTAGATCAATTGAGAGATTAAGAGTGAGACTCTGTAACTCCCTAAGAGCTATTGCTCACACATTACGAACCATAGCTTTGGGTTTTCTCAATTGGTTAGAAGGAGAGTCATCGGGGAAAGGCTGAATGACGTGTGCCCACTTGCACTTCGATCGTGGATAGAGAATAACAAAGAAGACCAGTTGGTTGAGGCTCTTTTGGAATGTTATACTTTTCACGGATAACAGGAGCTTTCTGCATTTACGAGGTTAGTAAGATCTAGTTAATTTATGTATATAGTGTGTCAAACTTGTGTTTTAGAAAATGCTCTGAAATAAAAATTTTTAAAATTCCACTACATACTATTTTTTCAACACGTGTCGATTTGTGATAAGGCATAAGAATCGGACTTCCCCCATGTCTCAATTCATGGCTTGGTATGTTTCCTTTTGTAATTGTCAGGTTCTATACGTTGATTCCATCAAATAGACACTTGGCAAATCTATAATGATATAGAATGTTTAGATTTAAACGATGAAACAAGTAAAGTCATAATCAAATCGTAACAAATGATCAAATCAATTGAGGCCTCAACTCGACTGAGTAATGAGCAGGTGGTGCTTCCCATGTCAATCTGCCTCGAATTGAACACTCTTATGGGGCTAATTTGCTCTTACTGTAATTCAGATTCCTTATTTTAGGCTTTTTATTCAGCTTTGACCAAATCGTACCCCAACAAATATTAACTCTATAATTAGGTCAATTTATTTTTTTAGTGTGCCTCGTAATTAATATGCTCTGCATACAAATATGAATACATAATTTAACTATAACAAAGATTAAAATTGAACTATACTTCGGTCTAAAGTGTTTTAAAACTAATTAAAAATAAAAGAAAATAAATTTAAAATTTAAAGTATTTCAAAATAAATAATTAAAATAAGAAGTTTTATATTTAGGTTGGCCTTAGTCTAGTTAATAATATATATAACGGATACTATAAATTTGATACAAAATAAGGTACAGTCTAGAAGTTAAAGGTAAGGTAAGGTTATAAGATGTTACAAGTTTGAGTTTTAGGCATAGCAAGTTTTTGGTCATATTCATTTTTTGGCTTGACAAAACAACATGTAGTTTTGTAAAAACGATATTTCATTTTTCACTTGGAAATTTTCTACAAAGTACCCAAAATCCAAATTTTGAATATTTTACTCAAATTCTTGGTTTCTTAGCAGCTTTCTAAGCATAAAAATGATACATAAACAAATCTACAATTATCATTAACTAATATCTAACAATTTCCGTACTCAAATCATAATTTAAATCAAAGTTTGAGTGTGAAAAATCTAACCTCAAAACATAGCTCAAAACGTTGTTTAATCTTGAAAATCCCCAAGCTTCCTTGATCTATGAGCTTGTGGAAGGTAGTTTTTGTGACTTTGGGTGGAAACATAATGAAGTTTCGATGTTCGTTTCTTTGGTTTTTTTCCTTGGTTATGACTACCATGGAAGGGAGCATGAAGAAGTAAAGAAAGGAAGGAAAAAAAAAAAAGAAAGAAGGTGAAGTGAAGAGGACAGAAAAAGAAGAGGAATAAAAAGAAGAAAAAAGTTAAAAATTAAAAATTAAAAAAAAAACATCCAACATCCCTTTGAATATAGGATGTTGTCTAAGTATAATAGGAAAGCAATAAAAGGAAAATGATTCTTCATCGAAGAATTTAGTGCATATAATTCCAAATTGTATTTTTGTAGTTACATAAATGTTCTAAGGGTATTTTGATGATTTTGAAAAATAGGTGCAAAAAAATTTTAGAAAAATTAAAAATTGGTGGAATAAATAATATGATATAAATTTTAGATACAACAAAATTTTACAAAATTTAAATTGACACACTAATAATTAAATTAGACACAATTATACCTATTAAAAAAAACAAATGTTAGACGAGAGGATTTCATAACAAATTAATGTGCTCCATGAATAATAATAATTCGGACTAGCAAACAAAAATAGTAAAAATGTAGTACATATATCTACATTGAACACATTTTTTGAATGTAACTAATCCGAACTATTCATTTAAAAAGTAAATTTAAAGACTAAATAAGTCTTCATAGATACTTCTTTTTATTGTTTTTAAGTTCAAAATATTAGTCAAATTTATTGAAAAAAATCAAAAATCCTATCAAAATTGATTTTTGTGTAAAAAAGTCCCATCATTTTAGATAATTCATGAAAATTTTTAAAAATATCTTAGATTTTCATAGACATTTACAAATATTTATGAATATTATAGATACTTTGTGGACATTTCAAAAGAAAAATTATTCTCAATATTTGTATAGATATTTCAAAATATAAATCTTGCAGCATTTCCACCCTTGTTTATAGGTTAAAGCCTTTGTGCTTACGAAACAGTTAAACAAGCTTTAGTTTAAAAGACACGCCATATTGGGTCCGTTGTTTAGGGGTTTTTTTTTTTTTTTTTAACGAAAGGTGAGATATACTGCCTATTTGGTATAGTGGTGGGAATTACGGTTTCACCATAAACTCAGTTATAAACAGTATAAAATTCTCACATACTACGATAACAATAAAAAAAATTGTTACAATAAAAACTCTCATATGCTATAGTAAAATTAGTTTTAACCAATGGTTCTCACCATCTTTCAAACACCACCGTAGATTTTAACTTTTAACCTTTAACCACAAGGAAAAGGAATTTTCCTGGAGGGTGAGGGTGAGGTCTTCTTCTGGTTGGTAGTTGTTGCAGCCGTGACCGAGTGCGTCTGTCGGAGGGAGAGAGAGAAAGAGAAAGAGAGTAACGATGCCGTGCCTTAACCTTTCGACGAACGTCAACCTTGAAGGCGTTGACACTTCTTCTATCCTCTCCGAAGCCACCTCTGTCGTCTCCAAACTCGTCGGGAAACCCGAGGCGGTACGAGTATCTTTCCTCTCTCTCTCTAATGGAAAATCCTATTAGGGTTTTTTTTTTTTTTTTTTTTTTGAGGTTTTCTTTCTCGTGACAAAAGTTTTCTGCTTGGAATTTTCCTTTTCTGTTTTCTATGTCATTTTGATATTCGCATATGAAGTTTGATGGCCTTACTTGTAGTACGATGTGCTGCGTGATACTTTAAATTGTAATTAGGCTTTTTGTTTTCATGATAGGAGAATTCGAGTGCTGTCTTTTGCTTAAGACTCATTGGTCCCTCTTATGGCTCTATGCACCTTTTTTTTTCTTGTTTTTCTTTTTTTTTTTTTTTTTGGGCTAGGCAACTTTGACTGTTTGATTAAGATGATAATTTTGGGAATGTTATCTTTGGCGGTTTGTTTAATCTGTGTGGAAGCTCAAAGTGTAATGGGCATTCGTTGGACTTGGGCTGGTGATGGATTAATTCTAATAGTATTATTAGCCCCATTCTGGGGTTCAACGCCACTCTGGCCTGTGTTTGCCAGCTGGAGCAGCCATAGGTTATGGCTAGAGCAATGGGAGGAGATCCCATTAGAGAGAACGGTAAGGATAATGACTGTGGGATCCCCTTTTTGGGTGGAGCGGCGGGCAAGTACTTGGCAGGGCTGATCAGGATGAATCATCCTTTCCAGTTTCCGTGAGGGTATTAATACAATCTAACACATAATTTAACTGTGAGAATTTTTCCTCTAAAAAAGGAAATATTGAATGAGTTGATCGTTGATTATGATAATATTTTACGATTTCTGTCCTCTTTAAGGAAGTTTTTTCTCTTTAGTTAATTATGATAATATTGAATGGATTTCAGTTTATTCTTGCCTAACATACGACTTTTCAAGCCCAAATCATACCTACAGGTGTCATTCTGTTTTTAATTCTATTGGAAGGAGGCTAGTGATGAACTTGGATTGAACTATATTGTAAGTAACCAGTATGTGGTGTTAGTTTGGCTGGGTACCAATTTTAAAGACTAGATATTCACTTATATCACTTTGATGTGTAAATTAGGCTCAAATTTTCTATAGGAGTGGTATATTTGAATACTAACCCCGCAAAAGTGGATTCCTCAAATTCAGTCGTTGAGCATACTTTTGGAAATCCTATCATGTAGATTCTTTCGGCAGGTTTATTGGCTTTTCTGTTATATGAAATGTGTAAGCTGAATGGAATGAATGATCAAATTCGCTCAGGTCTTACCAAAATCGCCCCATCTCTGTTTATGCTTGTTATATAAGCTTTGCTTTTATATATTTGTGTGGTGTACTTTCTTTTGGAGCTTCTATTCAGTGTTATGTCTTTTATAAGCAATGAATAAATTATGTAGTTTTGGAACTTTGTCATCGTCTTAGCTAAGTCACCACTTGATTTTTTTTTTTTTTTTTCCTTGCTGTATATGTTTTAGCTTGGTCATGAGAAGATAGGAACTTCTGATTTGGTCTGAAAATGCAAATGAGTGGTGTATTTCAATATTAGTTTGGGTATTGTCATATTCTTTGTTTTTCTTTTCCTTGGGAAAAACGAGGAGCAGAACTATAGTTATAAATTTGGAGGTTCAGCTAGTAATGTATTTTAATGCTATAGACCATTGTTGAATGTCTCTGCTTATAGGGGCAAGTTATGAACAGATTTACAATATGTATTCACTTTTGGTTCTTGTCCCTTCATTATTTAGTGATGACATGTGAGGGAATAAAGGCTGATTATCTGGTTGACTCTCTGTCTTGCTCAATACGGCTTTGTGGCGAAGAAATGTGGGCATTTTGGAGTCAATTTTCCTATTGACTGTTTTGGTTCTCAGTCTTCTATGATTGCTTCTAGACAACTGATATCACTTATGCATTGATTGATTTGTGAATTGTAATAGAGTAGACTACATCCTACGTATTAGGGAGGAATAACAACCTTTTGGAACGCCTTATTGGGCCATGTATGCAGGGTTTCTTGTGAGTTTATCAGAGGATTTCCAGCAGTCTGAATGTAGTAAATTCTACATTTTGTCTAAAACACTAAAGCATAAATTGGAATAAGGGATATACAAAGTGCAATAGACTGTAGAAATCAATTTCTCATTTCTCGTCTCCTTTTGGTTATAACTACAAAGAATTCTCTTTTCGCTTGAGCAGAAAGAAATTAACAAGTGTTAAATTGTTTCTTATGTTTCCTTCACAAGATCAAAGTAAATGTCGAGTAGTATTCTCTGGATATCATCTACTGTTCCATCTCTTATTAACCGATAAGTGAAATCCTTGACTTATTTCATTGTCTGTTTATTTTGCTGATTTGCTAAAGATAAAACTTTAATATCTTGTCTTTTGATATACACAGTATGTGATGGTTGTGCTCAAAGGTTCAGTACCCATGTCGTTTGGTGGGACTGAGCAGCCTGCTGCCTACGGTGAGTTGGTCTCAATTGGTGGTCTTAGCCCTGATGTGAACAAGAAGCTGAGTGCTGCAATTGCTAATATTCTGGAGACCAAGTTGTCCGTGCCCAAGTCACGATACTTCCTCAAGTTTTATGACACCAAGGCGAGCCTCTCAACTTTTTTCGTTTTTTGAAAAGATGGGTCATTCTCCTGCATGCATTTTTTGCTCATTACATCCTTCCTCTTTGTTTAGGCAAACCAAACTCAAGAATATGCTCAGTGTTTGCATGCTTTACACCAGAACTAGAATCACGTAAATATATCTTTACTGTTGAAACCCTGAGCAAAAAACTGTTTTTAGCTTTCTCCAAAGATGTAATTTGTGTTTTTTCTTCAGCTATTCCACATTATTAACCAACTCATATGCCACGTGCAATTTCTTATGTGGTACTATTGCTTCAATTGTCTTGCAGGGTTCCAATTTCGGATGGAATGGATCTACCTTTTAAACTACCCTTCAATTCGGACTCGAGGGTGAATTTGCATGCACTTGATGCCCTATTTCCAAGTGTGGTCAAGATATTATGTAATCACTTCATGCTCCTTATGTTAGGAGCTGTCCAAAAACTTGTCTGTGTTTGTGGTATGCATCCTTGGAAAAACTAGTGTTGAAATCGGAATTGGCACTACCGATCAATGTTGTAATAATTCTAAGGGTAAACAGCTATAATCTCTTTTAAGTACGTTCTTTGATGAAGTTATGGTTTGCATCTCCTTAGTTTGATGCTAAATTTGCATGTGATGGAATACAAGTACCATGGCTTGTGTTACATCTTGCCGTGGTATGCTATTCTGAGCTTCTGTTTTATTGAAATCTTTTTGCGTTTGCTTTATATATATATATATATATATATAAAATTCTTTGTACGTGGTTTGGAATGCAATCTTGAGGTTCCTTCTTATCAAAAATCCTCGTAATTCTTTGGTATTCTTTATGTGGGTAAGGTTGGAGCGCCTCAACCAAAATGCAAATGGTTTACTGCCAAATTTTTTCTTTTTTTTCTTTTTTTTTCTTTCTTTTTTTTCCCCTAGTCTAGCATATATGCACTCAAGTTTGTCGCAAATTGGGTTGTTAGAACTGAGAACTTGGATTCTAGAATCGACTAAACGCAAATCAATTTCTTATTTACGCTTTTTTTTTTTAAGTTAATGCACACCCATTTCTTTACTAGTTTATAATTTTAGCTGTCTGGGGAAGACGCCTCCTTTTCACCATATCCTTCATTTTTGTGAAAAATATACATATTTTCCCATGGTTTGATTGGGACCAGCGAGGAAAATGAGAAAGGGACACCTCTTCTTCCATGACGTACACGCGGGGTGAAACTTTGCTGCTACAGAAAAACAAAATTAGAAAGTGGGAGAGGGAGAGTGGTCCTCAGGAATTAAAGGTCAAAATCATCAATGGCCAGCGCGTCGTCATCGTAGTCGTTTACTCGTCCATATTGTGAAGTCCATGTTCACGACTCTTTTCAAGCGCCTTGTCCCTAACAAAATCCAACGTACTTAACAAAATGGTTAATTATATAGCTCTACATTTTAGTTTTAATGATTTATCAATTTATTTTTATGTTTTAAAAATTTTGTCTAAATTTTATCTTTTGTATATTTTTTGGATAAAAAAATATGAAGATAAGACAAATATTTTTAATTAGACTGAACTTGTTTTTAAAATATATTTTTTCTTGAAAAAATGCTTGAAAAAGAGTCATATTCAAAAATTTTTGAAATTTAATGCTATGCTGTTTGAATTTTTATGTTTGTAAATTTATAAGACATTTGTCAAAACTATTTAAAGATAATTATGTCGTTTTGTTTATTTTTTTTCATTTATAGGGATAAAATTGAAACATGTTTTTAAAATTCAACAAATTTTTTTATAGTTTTTAAAAAGAAAAGAGAAATCTACATAGAATGTCTCTTTACTGACACCACTTATTAAAATTATCCTCATCTGTTTAACTTTTTGAAATTGTTTATTTTTCATTTATTTTGTTTTCATTTTGATTTATTGTTTGACTTATTTACCCTAATTTAAACCAAAAGGCCCTCATACCTTTTTTTTTCCTCTCTCCTCTCTCTACTTTGGTTGTCTCCTCCTTCTCTCTCCTTTCATTTTCTCCACCTCTCTCTCTTTCCCTCTTGGTCGCCTCCACCGTTGCCATCACTGACTCCCTCCGGTGACAATTGTGAGAACCAGATATGCTCTCTTTGTAGCCAAGTAACTATAATTCCCAGCCATGTTTGAAGCCGCTTTGGAGTCAATTCAAGCTTGATTTCTAACCCGAACTTTGGTGCTTTTCAAAGGAGTTTTGAGGTAGGTTTTCTTTAATTCAAACTTGGCTTTAGTATGTATTTTCACCATATTTAATGCATGTTTTCCTCATTATTTGCAAGAAAGACTAGAGATATGGTTTGATGATGATTTTAGTATAAAACTCATAAGAATATATTTATTATGATGCATGCTGCCTATTTTGGAATGGTTTTAGAATTTTGAATAAGAATAATATGCTTTGGGTTTAAGAAAAACTTAACATTCCATAAATCTTGTATTATTTCTATGGGCAGTAGCTCTTTTTTGAAATTCTAGGATTAGATAAAAATGAATTTTATAAATTGGTTTACATATTTTAAAAGTATACATTCTAAGCTTTCCAACGAGCTATCATGAGCCTAAATCAGAGTTATATTTTATTTTTTATGAATTTTTTAATTCTCGGGTTAGAAACTAGTAAACCTATCAGTGGCAGTATATCATCCATCTACCTTAAGTAAACCACCCAATAACCCATGTGCTAATTGTAGATAGTAAACCCAACTTTGGTCACCTTCTAATCCCTGAATGTCTTACAACCTTTCTAAAACCATCCTAAGTGATTTATGAATCTAAAGTATATAGATTTACACTTAATTTAATTATGGATGTGGTTATATGTTGTGCTTTAGTTTTAATTGTCTTTATGCACGACTTAGGATCAAAAGTGTGTAGAGCTAACGTTAATTAATTCCGAGATTAAAAGATTGTTGAGACGCTTGAAAGGTAGGGATTCTATTACTTATCTTTTGTGAGGTTTTTATAGAATTTAAATTGATTGTTTTACCACAAGATATATGTATCTATATTGAACTGCTATTATATGAGAATCACATATGAAACTATGATATGAACTCGCCCTGTATTGATTAGCGAGGAACATAATGAATTAACATATATTGTTATAAATTAAGAAGCATGGTTAGGAAAATTAGCTCTATAAATGATATTTGTATATAAAGAAATGGTGAGATGTGAAGAGGGCGACGGTTACGTCCTTGGGCACGATTACCCTAAAAGGTAAAATAGGGGGAAGGTGATGATGCTTCCTTGGGTCGAAAGTCTCATAACACCCTGTATAGGAATCGACTTAGTAAGGACTCGGGGCTTGATGTCTCCTCATCGAATACCCTCAGAATGTTTGGAGGATGGCCAAGCACGCCCATTTGGGTTTCGATAAATGGAGTGTTACTTTGTGTAATGTGGATACCTAGGAATAATAATGAATTGTAATATTTGTATATATATATATATAAGTGTGAAACTTGGTAATGGTGAACTATGGTATCCACGAGATATGATCATAATAAACCTCATAATCTGGTATATGATGTAAATTAACTAACCATGCAGTTTTAATGTGGTAATGAATAAAACCTTAAGGTAAGTAATGGTTTTCCCTATTGAGCATGTTGTCGCTATATTTTCCTCTTTTCAGAACTTATTAAATGTGAGATGATTACAAGAAAAATAGTTAAGGAAGTTATGTAATTATATTACATTGGGATGGCTTTGAATGCAAAGAATGATCTTCATGATAATGTAAGCATCGATTGTTACTTTCTGTGACTGTATTAAAATTTGTTGAGGGTTGAAATGATGATGATGATAGTTGTATATTATTAAAATTTAAGGTGCTACATTAAACTGTGGTTTATTTATTTGTTTATGTTTTATTTTTATTTTGAGAGTTTCTATTCAAGTCCCGGGCAAATTACTTTGATATTTTATCTTTATTTTTTTATTTTTATTTTATTTATTTAAAAACTGTTAACCCCCATATAGGGATGTTGCATACCGGTACATTGGAGATATAAACTCTTGATTCATGCAGACTCGTTATTCATATATATGGAATTCATAACTCTTTTTGTAGAGTTAATGATATTCTCTTATATACGTTATCTTGTAATTGAAACACTAGAGCACTCAACCATTTTAATACATAGGTGTAACTGAATGGTATAGTATATATAGATAGTAAGTATTCCAATGGTGTAATAATAGAACGTAAGATAAAAATAATCGGGTACATAAAACAGAATTATTCCTTAAGCCAATTATGAATATCCTATAGGGAGGTAACATATTATGATATATCATAGACAATTAACTTATTTGAAGCTTTGTAATTTTATATAGTTCGAGAGTGCAGCTCTAAGCTTTTAGTGGAGTAGCGTTAAAGTTGATAACAATAAAATATGTATATGAGACGTTGTATTTTATAATTATAGGAGCTTGAACTGTATATGTCCATCAGGTTCCTTTTGCTAGCTCATAATAAATCCTGTAATAATACGACATGCTTTTTCTACGTATTGGTGACTTATGTTAAATTATTAGATTGGTTGAAATTCAATAAGATCAGATTTAATGATTCATGTTAGTTTATCAGCTGAATTAATTTTGTGAATTAATTCAAGATAAACATGTTGAATTATTTAGATAATATTTTATTTTCCATGAGATTATCCAAATATGACTGTTTTGATTAGATAACTTTTTTATTGGTTTATTTGAATTAAAACTGAGGCTCTATCTAAGAATCTCGAGTGAAAAATAAGATATTCTCAGGGATCATGTGTTAGTTCGGCCTACTGATGGAGTAAGTTTGGCAAGCCGATCCGATCATGCGATAATTTGTATACGCATTTTAGACGCTTTTTTTTTTTTATCAAAAGTTAATCTAGATGTGAATTTTGAGGCCTAATATGATGAGGCTTAACCCCAGATTCGACCACTATGAATACAGGGTAAGTTTTCTTAGTTATTTATATTAGTTGAGAAACATAGAGTGAGTACTCTAGTTTGAGAAGCCTCAAAACTCCCTAAGAGCTATTGTTCAATATCAAGAATCTTAGCTCTATGTCTTCTCAAGTGGTTGGAAGGAGAGTCATTAGAGGAAGAGCTGTATGACGTGTGACCAACCACACTCTAATCGTGAAAAGAGAATGGCAAAGAAAACCAGTTGGTTGAGACTCTTCTAAAACGTTCTCTCTACACAAATTCGAGCCCACTTCGGTATACAAAAAAGGTTACTAACATCTATCATTAATTTATATTTAGCATGTCAAATTTATGTTTTAAAAAATACTCTAATTTAAAAATTTTAAAATTTTGTTGCGTACTAGTTTTCTAATAATTGGTATCAAAGCCAGTGTTTTTACGTAAATTTACAAGTTTGTGATTATGCTATATATATAAATTATGTTATCTTATTCTCTCCTATGCTTGAATTTAATTTTTTAGAGAGTGGGCAGTTGAGGGTTTCTATATAATTAAATGTTGTCATGAGATTATATAGTGAATGTTTATTAATTAATGATGGTTGATTAAATTATTATTTAATTATTTATTAATTAATTAATTTATGTTGGTTATAGTTCCTTAGATGTTAAAATGTATATCTAAGTTTTTCATGTAATTAAATGGCGGTCTATCATCACCGTTTAGGAATTATTATTTTAATTTTAATTTTGTAATTAAATAATCATTCAAAGTAAAGGCAGATCTAGAAGATGGAGATGATAGAAGTTTCAATGGTCTTCCTCAGTTTCTAAAATTTTTATGTTTTTGAATTGTTGAAAATAAGATTAAATGACTACTTAAAAACTATTTTTCAAAAAGACTATGAATTTGGCTTAGTCAGCAGGCCGAACCCTTAGGTTTGACAAGCCGATGGTTGTAGACTGGAGACCAAACTTCTAGTTAGTCAGGCTGTCCATGGGGCAGAATTCTGTCGACTCTGGTGGCGGGCCGATGGATAGACCGACAGGTCGATGATCCAATTAGGCAAGCTAGGAGAGACCAAAATTTTTCTAGAAAAGGCTGGAGCAGTTTTGATTTTAATTTTGAGACAATTCTAAGAAGCATGAAATTTTATGATGACTAAAAAAATAAAGCATTTGATCTATGAGAGATTAAAGAATGAAAGATGGATGCCACATGAAGAAAGGATACAACTTGAAGATATGAGATGAAGAATCAATAATATGTTTCAATTGACCTTTTGTAATCTTTATTTTCTTTTCTTTAGGATGGAACCATGATATTACAGCTGTTTATTTATTATTTTTTTGCTTACGGCTTTGCATGTTGCTTTGCTTTTCTGCACTATAATATGATTTTCCATGTATGTTGAAAACATGCTATGTAGAATAGGAAGTGCCGTTCTTTAAAAATTGTTCATGCATGTTAACATAAAACCTTGACTTTTAAAATATTAAGTGGGAGAAGGTTTTCGAAGGGAGGACCTACAGCCTCCATTGTTGGTCCATAGGTAGCACATGATGGTTCCGACCCCTAGGAAAGGATTTCATCATGTACCAGGTTAGATCTCCAAAGTGATAACTTATTTTAGCATGATTTATCATTGTACACCCCTAGATGGCAATAATAAATAATGGATAAATAGTTAAAATAATGGTTATATACTCAAGATTAATTTTATTATTAACCTCCTTTAGGAGCTCTGTTGATTAAATTAATGGCCAAAGAAAATGATTATTAATATATGCTAGATCAGATGGGTCTTGTATGGCATATATTAATCGGAGGGGACCCGTGTTCCTAATTGAATTTAGTAAGTCTCCCCTAGGCAATTTGTTGAATTCTGAGTTAGGAATTATCATTGTAAGTTTGTAACTTTTTTAAGGTTTTGACACATAAACACAATTGTATGTTTACTTGTTGTGTTATCTTACTAAACTATTATGGATTATTTGCTTATATTTGGTATATGAATCTTTATTGTAGATTAAAAATGTCTAAAAATGCTTTATCTTTGATATTCGATAAAAACCAATTAACTGGCGAGAATTACAATGATTGGAAAATGAACATGAATATCGTTTTTTCCTTTGAGAAATTGAAATTTATGTTGACAACATAGTATCCTCTCGAACCTTTTGCGAAATAAACTAATAAGCAAATCCAAGCGTGTGATTGTTGAAAAGATGCTAATAATCAAACTAATTGTTATGTTATGGCTAACATAAATAACGTGTTGCAGACTCAATATGAAGATTATAAGACTGCGAAACAGAACTTGGATAATCTTGAAGACATGTTTGGAGGCCAAGCCCTAAAAAAAAGGCAAGGGGCCCTTCAAAAACTCTTAAACTGCAAACAAAGACTGAGAACTCCTATGAAGGAGCATATGATGTTAGTCATGGGTTACTTTATTGAGGCTCAAACCCATAGAGCTGATACCAATGCTGAGTCACAAATGACTATGGTCTTTAAGACTCTATCTAAGGAGTTCATCTCGTTTAGAGCTTTATATAATTTAAGCAATAGACAGAATGTGACCTTGACTGAGCTAATGAAGCAGTTACAGGAGTTCAAAAATCTGATCAGAGAAACTCCTACAGGTGGTGAGGCCAACTTGGCAGCTGCTTCCGGTTCCAATCCTAACCTAGGGAATGGAAGGAAGCAGAGGGCTAAGAACGAAAAGTCTTTTATTCCTACAAATGGCAAGAAGAAAGTGATTTTCCTAGTGAAAAGAAAAAGAAGAACCCAAAGAAGCTAAAGTGATTTCCTTTGGGAATGTTGGGCACATAAAGAATAATTGCAAGGACTTCATTTCTTGAGGAGGTAAGTGTGATCTTCTGTTTATTGAAACTTGTTTAGTTGAAGAATCAAGTGACACTTAGGTCATAGATTTTGGAACAACTAATCATGTTTGTGTTTCTTTATAGGGGTTCAAAGAAATGAGAAGTCTGCTACATGAGGACTTTACGTTACAGATGGGCGATCAATCGTTGGTGTTGGCCAAAGCAGTAGGAGATGTCTATGTTAATTTTGATAATTATAGGATTGTAGTTTTGAAAGATTGATTTTATATTCCTAAACTTAAAAAGGAATTTAATATTTGTAGCTTGTTTATTGAAAAACTCTTATTTAGTTTCTTTTAATAATAAAGTAGCAATTTGTAAAAATAAATTTTTTATCTGTGAAGGATGGATGTAAAACAATCAATATTTTATCAAACCTAAGATGGACAGACTACTTAACATTGAGGTTAATGATAATAACTTTAAAAGGCTTAAGACTTCTCACTCTAATAAGACTTATCTATCGCATTTGCAATTAGGTCATATTAGCTGAATATGATTCAAAGGTTGGTAAGGGATTGTAACGCCCCTAGGTGGGGGTTAACAATTTTTATTAAATAAAATGAAGATTAGAAAATAAAAATAAATCATGAAAGTAATTTGCCCAGGACTTAAATAAAAACTCTAAAAATAAAATAAAAACATAAACAAATAAATAAACCACAGTTTAATGTAACACCTTAAAGTTTAATAATATAAAACTATCATCATCATCATTTCAACCCTCAACTTATCTTAATACAGTCATAGAAAGTAACAACCGATGCTTACATTATCATGAAGAACATTCTTTACAATTGAAGCAATCCCACGTAATATAGCTATATATCTTCCTCAACTATTTTTCTTGTAACCACCTCACACTTAGTGAGTCCTAAAAAGATGAAAATAAAAAGGGAATGAGCGACAATATGCTCAGTAGGGAAAACTATTACTTACTTTTAAGTTTTGATCCTTACCACATTAAGACATACATGGTTAGTTAGTTCTCATCATTATTCATCAATTTTGTCATATTCAATTCCAATGGATATCTTATGATCATTCTTACCAAGTTTCATACATATATATATATATATACATATTAATTTAGGATTCAATTATGCTCATCTGTACCCACTATGCAATAGAATTTTATATCACTGAACTCAACGAAACCCAAATGGGCGTGCTTGATCACCCTTTAAACATTCCAAGGGTGTTCTGGTGAGGGGACATTAAGCCCCGAGTCCTCACCAAGTCAATTCATGTACAGTGTGTTCTAGGACTTTCGACCCAAGGACACGTCATCACCTTCCTCCTATTTTACTTTTTAAGATATTCGTGCCCAAGGACGTAACCACCGCCCTCTTCACGTCTCACCATTTCTCTATGTTCATCCATTATTTATAGAGTTAGTCTTCCTAACTATGCTTTTCAATTTATAATATGTGTCACATCATTATGTTCCTCGCAGTAAAATACAGGGCGAGTTCCACATTATCATGTTATAGATATAATCATATACCTTCAAAATAGTATATACATATCTTGCAACATAAAACAACAAATTTTAATTTATCAAAACCTCACAAAAGATGAGTAATAGAATCCCTACCTCTTAGTGAATACCATGCTAATATCTTCCAGCTCACAATATCAAACTCACCATGTAAGCTCCAAGTACTTCGTTATCCTACGATGCATAAAATTACCACACTTTAACTCAATTCCTAATCCATAGTCACACTGATTACCATCTATTCTACTATTCTTATTAATGTGCCATAATCATTTATATGAAATCTTTGAAACATTTTGTAACACAAAACGGTGAAAAATATATAAATTTAGATTGTCCGATCAGCCTGCCAATTAAGCTCGACCTGTCGATTGGCAGAGTCCAACCTGCTAATTGAGGCAAAATCTAGAAAACTCCAGTTTTCTATTTTTAAAGATTTTGAGCTTCAAAGCTCAATCTGACTTGTTTTAACAAATCCTAGAATATGAAAAATACATAGAAACCATAGATTATCATACCAATAAAACATGTAAATCTCTTTCCCCAAACTTTTATGCATAAAACATGTGTAAAATTCTCAAACATTGATTTTTACAGTACTTTACAGAAACGTGATCTAAATAGGAAATTGTTCAAACTCAAAACAAACACAATTCAATTTGCATACACACAAAAGCACAAGCCCTGATCACAAAATGGAGAACAATTAAATAATCTAAACATAGTAATTTAGAATAAAGGGAAAGTAGAGAAAAATTTAGGTTTTGGTTTAGAAACTCTACCTTGTTTCTTTGAGAAATTGTTATTAGGCTTGACATTTTGCTTGAAGAAAGAGATCCTGAGTTGAGATGGAACTTTTTGATCAAATTAAGAAAGAGAAGGAAACAGATGAAATAGAAAGGGGGAGAAAAAGGGTGAGTGGTGTGAAATGTGAAGAAAAATGAGTTATCTAATATGTTTTAGGAGTCGGTGGCTTTGGACATGTGAGTGAATAGTCTTATTGAGAGACTCAGAAAAAGAAAGAAAAGAAAAGAGATAAGACCTTTGTAGGGAACCAAGGTATGTGACTTGTTTGATAAGTCTTATCTTTTATTTATTTATTTATTTATTTTGTTTTTAACCATTACACATGAAAGACAATAAAGGCTGGTCTACCATGACGTTTTGGTAAATATACTAAATAAGTATAGAAAATTTTCAAAAATTCTAAAAATAAGTAAAAATAAATATTGTGAAATAGATTTTAGATGAAACAAATTTTTGATTAACACACCAAAAATTTAATATAATTACCTTAATACCTGTTAGAAAAATAACGGGTGTCACAGAGATGGACCTTTAAGTCACTTAGAGGTGGAATGTATACCACAATGTGAATCTTTTTTAGAGGGCAAAATGACCAAAAGACCATTTAAGCCTAAGGGCAATTAGGCCAAAGGGGTTCTAGAATTTGTGCATTATAATGTTTGTGGTCCCATGAATATCAGGGCACGTGGAGGGTATGAGTACTTTGTCACTTTTATTGATGATTACTCAAAATATGGATATGTTCACCTAATGCATCTAAAAAGCAAAACTTTTGACAAGTTCAAAAAATTTCAAGCTAAAGTAGAAAAGTAATTAGGTAAACCCATAAAGATACTTTGATCTGATTGAGGTGGTAAATACCTCTCTGATGAGTTCTTTGAAATTAAAGAGTGGGATTTTATCCCATTTGATAACGCCAGGTACTTCGTAGCCAAATGACGTAGTTGAGAGAAAGAATAGGACTTTGTTAAACATGGTTTAGTCCATGATGAGTTATTCGACATTACCTTTATCCCTTTGAGGATACGCATTACAAACTGCATGTTATCTTTTGAACAATATGCCTTAAAAATTAGTTCCTAAAACTTCTCATGAGTTGTGGACAGGTAGGAAGATATCCTTAAACCATATTCGCATATTGAGATGCCAGGCTCATGTCTTGTATAAGGAAGCGAACAAATTGGAAGCACGTTTGAAAGTTTGTGTGCTTATAGGATTTCCAAAAGGGACTTAAAAAGGTTATTTCTGTAACCCAAAAGAGAATAAAGTTATGGTTTCAATGATTGTAACATTCCTTAAGGAAAGTTACATGAACAACTTTAAACCTTGAAGTAAAATGATACTAGAGGAGTTGGCGAGAGGGCTTTCGGTTTGAACCAATCCAATGAATGTAGAAAAACTGATTGAACAATAAATTAAGGGGCCTCGGTGTAGTGGGAAGATTGGGCATCAACCTAAGAGGTATATGTTCAATGGTGAAGCCTACTTGGCTAAATCAGTTGAACATGATAGGGATCCTTACACTTATGCAAAGGCTATGGAGGATGTTGACTTAAAAGTCTACACAAAAGTTATGACCACTAAGATGACGTCTTTGGAGACTAATCGAGTCTAGGAACTTGTGGATCTTCTCGAAGGGATAAAAATTATAAGGTGTAAGTGGATTTATAAGAGAAAGAAAGGAGTAAATGAGAAAGTCAAAACCTATAAGGCTAGACTAGTAGCTAAGGGATACATGCAAATAGAAGGAATCGATTACGAGGAAACCTTTTCGCTTGTAGCCATGCTTAAGTCCATCTGCATTCTCTTATCCATAACTACCATTCTTGACTATGAGATTTAGCAAATGGAAGTCAAGATGGCCTTTTTAAATGGCTATCTTGATGAGTCCATATATATGGTACAGCCAGACGGGTTTAAGGCTAAGGTTTAAGAAGGTAAGGTCTGTAAGCTACTATAGTCAATTTATGGACTTAAGCAGGCTTCCCATTCTTAGAACATAAGATTTGATCAAGTAATTGAGGCTTCTAGGTTCAAATAAAACATGGACAAACCATGTTTTTACAAACACATTAAGGATAGGAAGGTGGTTTTTCTACTGCTCTATATAGATGACATTCTGCTAATTGACAATGACGTTGGGGCACTATCATTGGTCAAATTATGGTCAACCAAGTAGTTTGACATAAAAGACTTAGGTGAAGCCAATTATGTTCTCAATATCCAATTCTTTATGGATAGGAAGAACAAAATGATAGCTTTATTTCAAGCTACATACATAGATAAAATTCTCGAGAAGTATGCAATGTAGAATTCCAAGAAAGTTAGGCAGCCATCTAGGTCTGGAATTACTCTTTCTAAGAAAACTCACTAAAGTCTGATGAAGAAAGAGAATACATGAAGAAGGTGGCTTATGCTTCAGCGGTAGGTAGTCTCATGTATGCTATGCTTTGCACACGACTGGACATTTGCTTCAAGATCGGATAATAAGTCGATTTTAGTTGGATCCAAGACTAAACCACTGGGTTGTAGTCAAGCATATTTTCAAGTACCTGAGAAAAACTCGAGGGTATATGCTTGTGTATTCAGGTGAGGATCTAACACCTCTAGGATACACTGATTTAGATTTTTAATCTTGTCTGGATTCAAGAAGATTGACTTCTAGTTTCGTATTTACTTTAGGTGATAGTGCCATTGTTTGGAGAAGTATCAAGTAAGATTGTGCTTTAGATTTAATGATGGAGGCCGAGTATGTGGTAGCTAGTGATGTTTCGAAAAAAGTAGTGTAGCTTTGCAAGTTCCTTGTGCATCTTGAGGTAGTTCCTGGTATGGATAAGGCAGTATAGCTATATTGTAATAATACTGTAATGATAGCTAATGCTAAGGAACCAAGGTTTCACAAGAAGAATAAGCATATTCATCGGAAGTATAATGTAATAAAGAACAACATGGTGAGTGGAAATGTGGAAATATGTTTGATCACATTTGAGGACATTATAGCCTGTTGTGGCTATGAGGATGTGTAACATATTACATTTACTTACTTAGTGCAAATGGGAGATTGTTAGATATAATGCCCTAAGGAGTAAAATGTTGTAATATGTTTTGGAGACATTTTATTAATAAAGAGTTTATTTATTATTCATATACCAAATGTTGTCCTCTTTATATTCATATCTGTTGAATGTATGATAAGTAAACAAAAGTCAGAGACTGTAGCTCTAAACCTTTAAACATCATGCATATGATGGACATATTATGCAGACGACATGAATCTTAGAGGTGATGGTCTAAATCATAAGATCAGCAATCGAGGGAATAAAGTTGGGCACTTTATTCATGCTAAGATTGTTATGTTGTCTACATCTCTAATAGGAGATGGCTTGTCTTGGTCATCAGAGTGAAATTCTGTGAGTAGAAACATTGATGCATTGTCATAGGTGACGATATATTGGATCAAGGATATAAAAGTTGAATTGATTTGGTTAATAATTCTGTTTGTACAAATCAATTCACTTTAGACAATCATATGTATTGTATCTTAATCCTAAAATGACTAATGGGCTCGTATTCTTGACTTATGTCGTTTGATATACCAAATGATGACAGCTTAACTTTATGATGGTACGCATATTAGTATGTTGGAGACATGACTCTTAGTTCATGTAGACTCGTTATTCATAGATATGGAATCCATAACTCTTTTTGTAGAGTTAATGATATTCTCTTATATGCATTATCTTGTGATTGGAATACTAAAGCGCTCAACCATTTGGATACATAAATGTAACCGAATGGCATACTATCTATGGATAGTAATCATTCCAATAGTGTGATAATGGAACGTAAGATAAAAACAACCGAAAAGGTAAAATGGAATTTATCCTTAAGCCGATATGAATATTCTATATGGATATAATACATTATTATATGTCATGGACAATTAGTTTATTTGAAGCTTTGTAATTTTATATAATTGGAGAATGCAGCTCTAAACTTTTAGTGAAGTATCGTTAGAGTTGATAATTATAAAATATATATCTGGGATATTGTATTTTATAATTATAGGAGCTTGAAATATGTATGTCCATCGAGTCCCTTTTGCTAGCTCATAATAAATCTTGTAACAATACGATATGCTTTTCTTACATATTGCTGACGTATCTTAAATTATTAGATTGGTTGAAATTCAATAAGATCGTATTTAATGATTCAAGTTAGTTTATCAGTCGAATTAATTCAAGATAGACATGTTGAATTATTTAGATAATATTTTAGTTTTTATAATATTATCTAGATATGATTGTTTTGATCATATAACTTTTCTATTGTATTATTTGAATTAAAACTGAGGCTCTATCTAAGAATCTTGGGTGAAAAATAAGATATTCTCACGGATCTAGATTATCACAAGTTCGGGAGACCGCTACATTAGTTCAGCCTGCCAATGTAGTAAGTTTGACAGGCTGATCCGATCATGCGATAATCTGTATACCCATTATAGATGCGTTTTTCAACAGAAGTTAATTAAGATTCAAATTTTGAGGCCTAATCTGATAAGGCTTAACCCCATATTCGACCACTATAAACAGGGGGTGAGTTTTCTCAGTTATTTCAATTAGTTGAGAAGCATAGTGTGAGTACTTTAGTTTGAGAAACTCTGAAATTCCCTGAGTGCTATTGTTCAACATCAAGAATCTTAGCTCTAGGTCTTCTCAAGTGGTGGGAGAGAGAGTCACTGAAGGAAGAGCTGTAAGATGTGTGACCACCCACACTCCAATCATGGATAGAGAATAGCAAAAAAGACCAGTTGGTTGAGGCTCTTTTGGAACATTCTTCTCTACACAGATTTAAGACCACTTCGGTATACAAAAGAGGTTAATAAGGTTTGTCATTAATTTATGTATTTTGCATGTTAAACTTGTGTTTTGAAAAATACTCTGATTTAAAAATTTTAAAATTCCACTGTATACTTATTTTTCAACACTATGTACTCTCTTGAGATGCCATTGCTGCTGTTCGGTACTTTGCATTCGTGGTCGACAAAGATACAGTCGATTATCTTTTGCTACATTAAGAAATTGTTCCTGAGCCACACTTAAAGACATATCCAGTGGTTGATCGACGAGTGTCGTGATCTTCTACATAGTCAGCGTTGCAACAACCATCTTGCAGTCTTCACCTTTCTTGTACAAAAGACCATAGTCTATTATACCTTTGACATATTTTAGAATTCGTCGAACCACTTCTAAATGAGGCTTCTTTGGACTTTATATGTATCAACTCATTACACCAATTGCATGAGAAATATCAGGCTGAGTTTAGGTTAAGTAAATCAGACTATGCACCAATTATCGATACATTGTGTCGTATCTTCCATTTATGCAAGATATTGCTAGTGTCTTCTTCCGCTGGTTGTATACCATGGACGACCTCCCAAAGATCTTGTCTTTGCATGTAAAAAATCATACATGTCATCCATGTGTTTTAGTTTTCATTGTTGAGTTTTTTGATTCCTCTAATTACTTGAACATCACTAACCGTGTTGGCAAGACTTTGATATTAACGAACAAGTTTTGTTCTAGACAATAAACTTGTAGAGTTCCATACTACTCATGACACAAAAAAAACTTACTAATTATATATAACTCTTAAAGAAAACTTTTTTGACGTAAAAGATCACTCAAAGCTACAACCACAAAAAATACTTAGAATTTTAAGAAAGTTCACAACTTAGCTCTAGTATCAATTGTTGAACACTACAACGCAATATGTGTAATTACATTTTGTTATAAGATCACAAACAAAGAACTAATTACAAAACAATATTGAGCACATTCACAAAAGCCACTCTTCGATCACACAACTACTAAGACCATAAGGAATTATAGCACTTTTACTACAAGACCACTAGACTTTATTTCTTTTTTCAATTTTTGCCGCCGTGCTTCACCAAGAGATGAGATACTAATTTATACTAGGAGTAAGCAAATAATGTCCACATATTATTAAAGCCTCATTTAATTACCACCACACAATAATATAAGCTCAAACAAACACACATCACAGACGTGCACACCTTCACCTAACTTCACGAAATATCTTGCACGTTACTTAGGAAAATTCTAGACTTTAGCCTTGGTTTAAGCAATTGGGCTTTGATTGTTTGGGCTGGTGTTGCTCATTTTAACACCATCTTGTCTTCGTCTTCCGAGGCTAAGCTGAAGATCGCTCCCGCGACGTGCTTTGATTTATGCAGCTAGATCTATATTGATTTGTGCGTGCTATTTATTGTTTCTTTCCTCTATTAATTTTACTTTTCTAGAACATAATATAATGAAACTTGTGTTTCAGTGTTTGTGATTGACCTTTATTCTTCATTGAGGCGTTTTTATGGTTTGTTTTATGCATTGATAGTGATCAAAATTATTATTTTAGTTTTCAAGGTTATTGTGACTATAATCTAATTTTTATTCAAACTTGGTAGGTTCTAGCAAGTTTTGAGACAGAATCTGACAGTTTTAGCGATTTTTTGAACGACATTGGATGGGTTTTGTGTTGGAACCCAGCAGGTTGCAAAATGGAATCTAGTGGGTTCCATTATGCTCCGACACCCTGGGTCGGTGACCAGAAGCAGTTGATGCTTTTTTGTTTTAACAAAAATTTAGTATGTTTCAATTTAAAATCTAGGTTTCAATCCAGCATCCTATGTCGGCGATTGGAGGCGGTTGATGCTTCTTTATTTCAAAGAAAATATGTTAGAACTTCGTAAGTTCTAAAAGTAAAACCTACCAAACTCCAATCTGACACTCCAAGGTAGCGACCAAAGGCAAGTTTCGGCAAGTTTCATGACGGAACCTGGTTGGTTACCTTTTAACATCCCTATTAATAAGTGAGAAAAATGGTAACTTGGTCTTTTAATAAATCTTAATTTCTAATAAATGAGCAATTTTAATAAGTAGTTTGTTGAAAGACATTTATAACAAGGTAGTGCGTTTAGAGTATTTTTATAAGTTGCTCAAAAGAAAAATATATATTGAAAAATAGTTAACAGTAAGTTAAAAAAAAGGGGTAAAATTATGTAATTAAAAAAAAGAGAGAAAAACTCTATTAAATTAATTTCTGATTTTCCACCGTCGGTGCGCAGGGTGCAGAAAGCCAATTAAATAAACCGTTTGCCATTACCTTCAGTCTTCCTTCTCGTGTCGTCTCGAATCAACGCGTTTCTAAGTCCTCTTCAAATTGAGAAACCCCTCTCTCTCTCTCCCCCTCTCTCTCCAAGAAAATTCTCTCCATCATTAAAGTCCTTTCCTTTTCTCCCCTCTCTAAGTTTCGTCAAGAATGGCGTCCTCTTCTCCGCCGGTGCTTCCGATCTCCAATTCCCAGCCCTCCCTCGCCACTGCCACCACCGGAGCTGGCTTGGCCCAATCCCAGGCTCCGATCTCGACTCCGGCGTTCCGCGCATTCATCGGCCACATCTCCGATTCTCTCCGCAATGGTCTCTCACAGCGCCGCCCATGGTCGGAGCTCTTTGACCGCTCCGCTTTCGCCAAACCGGAGTCGTTCTCCGATGCCACTCTCCGCGTTCGCAAGAACTACTCCTACTTCCGCGTCAATTACCTGGCGATCGTCGCCGGCATTCTCGCCGTCTCGCTCCTTACAAATCCGTTCTCTCTCCTCGTTCTCCTCGGTCTTCTGTCGGCCTGGCTCTTCCTTTACCTCTTCCGTCCCTCCGATCAGCCTCTCGTTATCTTCGGCCGTACATTCTCCGATACTCAGACGCTCTGGGGCCTGATCGGGCTCAGCGTCTTCGTCATCTTCCTCACCAGCGTCGGATCCGTCTTGATCTCCGCGCTGATGCTTGGATTCGCTGTCGTCTTCGCTCACGGAGCTTTTAGGGTTCCCGAAGACCTTTTCTTGGACGAGCAGGAGAATTCCGCCTCCGCCGGATTCCTCTCCTTCATCAGCGGTGCAGCCTCCAATGCCGCCGCCGCCGCCGCCGCCGCCGCCGCGGCCTCCCCGGCCGTTGTCGCGGCTCGTGTCTGATGATGAAGCTCTTATCTAATTATCGCTAATGGAAGAGAAGAACGCTTTTGGGTAATGCGTATATAAACACGCTTCTTCGTTCTTTTTGTTCAATTGGAATTCTTAGCTTTCGGTAGAGACAATCAAGTTGACGGTTTGGCCGTATGAATTTTAGTTGATATAGGGATGCAATTTATATGGATCTGTGTTATACAAAATTCGGAACTTTTTGTCGCTGGACCTATGAATTCTTTGTTATCTCTTTTCCGTTTATGGATATCATATGATACAATTTGTAACTTACATTTTGATACATATTTTGTATTCATTGTTCTGTTATGTGCAAATGTATGTGGGTGGATTCCGCATATTTCTTTGAATGTGAAATGTGGTTGATTAGATCTTTCTCCAAGAATCTGATTTTGTCTCTAGATCTGTGCATTAGATTTAATATATGAGGATCGAACCCATGGATCTGCATAAATCTCAATTCTTTCTTGGATCCTTTACACAAATTCTTACTTATATTAAACTGGATTTCAAGTTTGGAAAGCATGGATCGTCTCCAGGACTCTCTGACGTTGTTGCTACTAGCTGTTTTTCAGGGTTGCCTGATGGTCCTTGTGTCTCTCTGCTTCTCTCTCCCTCTCTCCCTCTCTCCCTCTCTCTCGGTTACATGAACTCCGTATCATGCACTAATATGCAATGCTGAATATTGTGATGGTAGTATTATTTTAAAGATTAAAGAATCTGGTTGACGAGTATGAAATTTCACTTAGAGCATGTAATATGATTATTACCGTGCATAGCTGGAAGTATGATTATAATTGAGTAAGCTTGTGATATGATTACTATGATTACAGTTGAGTTCAATGTGTGAGCTGGATCTGCTTAAGACTTCTATTAGGTTTCGACTGTAAATCCTTCTGACACCAAGCAGTCACTTGAAGGGGTAGCAATTCGTGAATAAATGATATGTTAAGAATTAATGGGTTGCTGGGACTTGAACAAGGAACTAGTTGATGAAGTAGACAATTTGTTTGTGTGTTTGGAGGATCCATGAGCTTTGGTTTCCATTTCAGTCTCGTACTTTTGTTATATGTATATACACTGCACAACCATTTTAGGCTCTCCTTATAAACTTGCACAACATATTTTTATCAATAACAGTACACTTGTTGCCTTTTTTTTAAATGCTTCGGCTCTAAAGTTCTTTGATGCATGCTTGCCATAGTCGAGGTTGCTTGCATTTGATCTTTACTGGGATGATTTAAATTGCTGTTTAGTGCGCAGACCCGTTTTCAGTAATCAGTCTTTTGATGCTTTCCTTGGTAAATTAGTCAACCATTTTGTCAGACAGGATTGTTAGATTTATATTATTAGTTTTTTTTTTTAATAGCCATTGATGTTCTTGTTATAGCGTGCATTCTTGAAATGAAAACGCCTGAGAAGTGTTTACCAAATATGAAAGCGTATACTAGGATTGAGAAAGTTCTAGACGTTGACTGGATTTCTTAATGTACCTTTAGAATTTGCAAAGTTAAGAAAAATTGTTTGGTTTGGAGGCTCCTATTGTCATTTTGGTAGTTATGGTAATTCAGTGGTTAGCACTTAAGCCAGGCTATCCACCATTCTGTCTGCAGTGCCTCGTGCGGATTCACGTTCAATAATCTCAGGGCATAGTCTTCAGAAAGTGTTGTGTTTCACTTCTTTGCTTGTGATCGCTTAGAGCCCCCCCTTTCAGTTACTCTCAATGCGTCAACCGCAAACCTAGCCAAGCGTAGTCCTTTCGATAGGAACAATGTCGATTGAATGTTTTCTTTTTCCTCTGTAAGTACCATCAACGTGGCTGATTAAAAAAAAAAAAAAAAAGGAGTAGAGTCTAACGGATTTTAGCTTCTTTATACTACTTTTGATCTTAACATTCATCAGGATATCAAATATATGCAACTACGCCTCTTTTATTTATATTTTTTGATCTCGCCTCTTTGGAACAATTTGTTATGCTGCTGCGTATATTTTCCAAAATTCGCTTGTCCTCCGGTCTCCGGGGAGGGTAATATTCTTACTGGCGTAAGTCTATCCGCACAAATCACCCAATGGCCAATATGGTGAATTCATGATATATTTTTTTAAGGTAACCTCTTGCATCACGCGGTACTGGTCGTAAGGCTAAGAACAACATTTGGTTTTTTAAGAACATTTTGGCCGTCATTTACTAGCTTCGACCATTCATAAGTAAAAGATGAGATAAATCTTAATATACTACACGATAAGGATCAGCAAATAATAATAACAATAACTGCACTACAAAGAGTGACGCTCGAGTATTCTTTACAACAATAAACAAAGTAAAAAAGTCTATTTTCAGTTCAATATGATATTTTTTGGACAAGGATGTTGATATGGATAGACATGACGACGGATGATTTTGGCACCTGTTGGTCTTTCTGGAACAGAACAAGAATTTTAAATTCCACTCGCTGAAGCAGCAAAAAAATCCTATGAACTCATACTACGACGATGATACTCCGTCGTGGTCTCGTATAGGCTCTGAAAGAAAAAAGAAAAACCTGCAAGCCTGTTAAATTTTAGTGCATCTGCTTGCACAAGAGCTTTTCTGAAGACCAGAAGATTAACAATAGATATAGAAACCAAAAAGAAAGAACAAAGAGTATGTTTGGCACACCGTATTGTATTTTATTGTATTATATACAGAAAAAACAATGTAATATAATACAATAAAAGAATAAATGAAAAAACAAAAAAAAAAAAAATCTTTGACAAGAAAAGGCACTTTTATGAACTCATAAGTGTAACGCCCCTATATGGGGTTAACAGTTTTTAATGAATTAAAATAAAATCAGAAATAAAAGTAAAACTTTAAAAGTAAGATTGCTTGGAACTTAAATGAAAACTCTTAAATTAAAAATAAAAATATAAATGACAATTAAACCACAGTTTAATGTAGCACCTTAAATTTAATAATATAAAACTGTCATCATCATCATTTCAACTCTCAACACATCTTAATACAGTCACAAAAAGTAACAATCGATGTTTATATTATCATGAAGAACATTCTTTACAATTGAAGCAATCCTAACGTAATATAGTTACATAGCTTCCTCAACTATTTTCCTTGTAGCCATCTCATATTTAGTGACTCTGAAAAGATGAAAATAAAAGGGGATGAGCGACAACATGCTCAGTAGGGAAAACTATTACTCATCTTTAGGTTTTTACCATTACTATATTAAAACTTGTACGGTTAGTTCATAATTATTATTCATCAATATTATCATGTTCAATTCTGGTAGATATCTTATTATCATTGTTACCAAGTTTCATACATATATATATATATATATATACACTTATTTAATCAGGATTTAATTATACTCATCTATATCCACTGTACAATAGAATATCATATCACACAACTCAACGAAACCCAAATGGGCGCGCTTGGCCACCCTCCAATCATTCCAAGGGTGTTCCGGTGAGGAGACATCAAGCCCCAAATTCTCATCAAGTCAATTCTTGTACAGTGTATTCTGGGACTTTCGACCCAATAGAGCGTCATCACCTCCCTCTATTTTACCTTTTAGGTTATTCGTGCTCAAGGACGTAACCACCGCCCTTTTCACGTCTCACCATTTCTCAATATTCAATCATTATTTATAAAGTTAGTTTTCCTAACTATGCTTCTTAATTTACAACAACATGTGTCAAATCATTTTATTTCTTGTTGTATATTACAGGATGAGCTCTACCTCATCAGGTTATAGTTATAACCATATATATATTCAAAATATCATATACATAAATTGTAACATTTACAATCAAATTCTAATTTACCAAAACTTCATAAAAGATGAGTAATAGAATCCCTTGTTGGTAAAATAATACGCAGCAAAATTTTAAAAATTTTAAATCAGAGTATTTTCTAAAATACAAGTTTGACATGCTATATGTATAAATTAACCTGATCTTACTGATCTTGTATTTGCCAAAAAGCTCTCGAAATCTGTGCAAAGAAGTAACGTTTCAAAAGAGCCTCAACCAACTGGTCTTCTTTGCTATTCTCTATCCACGATCAGAGTGAGTGTGGGCTCACACGTACAGCTCTTTCTCAAGGTGACTCTTCTTCCAACCAATTGAGAGAACCCAAAGCTAGTGTTCGTGATTTGTGAACAAGAGCTCTCAAGGAGTTTCAGATTTTCTCCAGTAGAGTATCACTCTTAATCTCTCTATTGATCTAAATAACTCATTAGACTCACTCCCTATTTATAGAGGTTGGGTCTAGGGTCATTCCTTATCAGATAAGGTCTCAAAAATTCAAAACAGAACCAAATTCGGGTCTATATCGGATAAGATACACGTAAAAATACATCAAAACGCGCGATTTTTAATTCGCGCATAGGCAGGCCGAACTTTTTCATAGGCAGGCCGAACTTGCCTGATCGGCAGGCCAAACTTTAAGTTCAGCATGCCGAACTGTCGAAATAAAAATCATGCGAATATTTTATTTTCCACCCGAGATTTTATAGGATAAAGCCTCAGTTTTAATTCAAATAACCCAATAGAGAAGTTATCTAATTAAAACAACTTTATCTAGATAATATTTAAGAAAATAAAAAGATTCCTAATAATTCTACAAGTTTATCTTGATTTAATTTATCCAAAATTAAATCAACTGATAAACAGACAAGAATTATCTGACCCCAATAATTCAACAAGTTTATCTTGAATTAATTTTGTTTACAAAATTAATTCAACCGACAAACAGACATGAATTATTTGATTCTTCCAAATTTTCAACCAATCTAATAAATCGAAATAAGTCACCAATTATTGTAAAAAGCATGCCGTATCGTTACAGGATTTTGTGAGCTAGCAAAGGGGACCATATGGACCTATAT
>CAMOHE010054664.1:0-34718 GCA_946598075.1 Artocarpus hirsutus | reverse complement strand
TCTCTCTCTCTCTCTTCCTCTCTCCCTTCCTTTATGGTATATTGCACATTAACATGTCAAACAGTAAATATGGCTGGAAATATCTTTGAATGGTTTTTAAATGATTGTAATTGTATTGCAATTATTGATTTTCCCTTGATCAAAAGGCGAATTCATTGAAAGAGAGTAACGATGCCTAAAATTTAAAGAAAATAGCATATAAAATACAGAGAAATGGACTGGAATGTTGACAAGACAATAAACGAAAGACATAAGCAAAGGTAGAATTAAGTAATCAATTAAATTGGTTCGAGGGAGCTCCTTTTTTTTTTTTTTTTTTGGAGGGGACAAGGGGACAACCAAAGGATGTATAGTTTTCTCAATCAAGTAAACTATTTTATGTATCTTCTTTTGTTCTTAATTACTTTAAGTGATTTCGTTCATTACAATTTTGTTTCCTCTAATCATTACTGTTTTGTTGGTTATACATTAACCCATTAGTATCTTTTTGTATATTTTTTAGCTGGAAGGTGATGGTCATGCTTTGGATTCAGTTGTACCTGCTAATAGGGCATCTATACTCTTATTTGTAAAACGATCATCTAACTCTGTGGAAACTAGAAGTAAGAGTAAAGAAGCTCGTGATGCTTTTCGAGAACTGGCACTGCATATCTACAATTCATACCAGGTAGATGCGCAAAATGGTCACATGACTGAGAGACTGTTCCAAGATTGTCAGGCATTCAGGAGTACATCTGGACCTCCTAAATTAAAATTGTCACAAGCAGCTCAGGTGATCAAATTAAAGGAAAGATGTCTACCATCATGATTGTAAGTGAGGGTAAGCATGTCACTTTGGATCAAATAAGTTCAGATCTCCAGGGCAGTTCCTTGAATGAGATATTGGCATACGTTCATCGGAAAAAGAAGGAAGCCAAATTAAGTGTGCTAGCAAAGGATTGGGTTTCCAACTTTTACCTGATGATATTGACATTAAGTTGGTAGATATGTGGCCATCACGTACAGAAACTGAGCCTGGTTCAGATTCACCACAAGCATCCAAGGAAAATCTTGTTCCAAGGTGTGTTGATTTGGACCAAGATCAATCACCAAACGAGGCAAATCCAGCAACTTCTGAAATCACTGATTCTTAACTAAAATCTCATTATTATGAGGAGAAAAAAGAACATTTGGATTTAAATATACAGTCATCTGTAGAATCTGAACAATTTGACTTCGACCATGAACTTGACATTGCTGGAGGTATAAAAGGGGAAGAAACAAGTTCTTTACAGGTGGACAAGTCAGGGGATCAACAGCTTCATTTTTCAGCCCTCAAGGGATCATTTGTATTTTCTGATGGTAATTATCGGTTATTTCAAGCTTTGACTGGTGAATCTAAGATTCCAGGCTTGGTAATAGTTAATCCTGCTGTGGAGCAGCATTATGTCTTCTCGGGGTTGAATGATTTAAGCTATTCTTTGATGGCTGTTCCTCACTAGGTTTCTCAACGGAAGTCTTTTTCCATATAGACATATAGACAATCTGAATCTGTTCTTCAGAACCCTAAGGAAGCCTTGCAACCACCATTGGTTAATGTGGATTTCCATGGGGTGGATTCCATCCCTCGTGTTACAACTAATAGTTTCTCTGGTATGGTTCTTGGATTAAATCAGTTGGATTCGGATGCTTGGTCTAAGGATGTGTTGGTCCTTTTTAGCAATAAATGGTGTGGTTTTTGCCACAGAATGGAATTTATTGTTTGTGAATTATAATCACGCCACAAGAATTTATATTAGCACATTCACAAGTGGATCAGTGAATGTTGAAACAACGTTTCATGATGGTTAGTGCCCGTTCCCAATAGTAATTGCTGTGAAAATTGTTGTTCTAATGATTTTCACGGGCGAATTCTGTAAACTAGTTTTTGACTGTTTTCCTTACACTTTGCAAAGCACTCAGGTATCCTAGGCTGTTCGTTGGGTGAAAATAACCACGCTTTTCCTAATATATCAGACCCACGTCCATTAAAGCTATGTTATAATCAGATGAATTCGGTTGATGGGGACCAAATCTGAACTTTAGCTTAAGAATATTGTGTTCTTGATTTCCTGCCTCAGTCTTATCCTTTTTCTTCTGAACTTCCTAGAGTGCCAAAACCATTGTGTGCATTTGAAAGAAGGTTATTACATTATGGAGATATTAGAATAAAGATAAAAATTTGTTTTATGGACCAAATGACACACATTATATCAAGGCAGAGAAGTACGCTTGGATATCTGTCTCCTAGGTGTGGGTAGAGGAATTAGTTTTTCATGAATCTTTTTTTTTTTTTTTTAAGAAAAAAAGCAATTCACTACCCAATTTACACTATTCAATTTGACGTGGCAGAGAACTTGAAGGACGTATAGCGGAAGCTTCCATTAATATATTTGCTGGATTGCACACTGAATGATTGTAGTTTGATACTGAGATCTGTAAATCAGGTTTGCATTTCTGGATTGCTCAAGTATTGCTTGCTGTATTACCTTTGTAAAGCTTTGTTCAACTTTTCTGCTAGTTTTAGTTTGTTCTATGGTGCTCTCTCCATTCCCTTGTTCAGGAGAGGAATGTGGGGACTTAGGAATCGCGTGTTAATGCACTTGCACAAGGATATTTTTTGCCCAAAGCTCTAACAATAAAAGTTAGTAATTTAGTTTTAATGCTTTTTGTATGTTAAACTTCTTAAAACTTTGACATGAATCCTCAGCGTAAAAGAGTGCAGGTTTCTCTGTGTGTGTGGTTGTGTGTTTATTTGTCCTGACCATTTTCATAACTGTAACGTGTACAAAAAAAATGCGGTTTGTGTATTTTCTGAAAGCTTTTATTTTGTAATTATAGTCTGTATTTGTAAAATGCATTTTTTAGCTTTCAACTGAATGTTTTCTTATGTTTGGTGTACTTAAAATTTGCAGATGGAAGTTTATCCTGCGCTGATATTATTTCCAGCAGAAAAAAAGAATGCTGTGCCATATGAAGGGCATATAGGAGTTGCCGATGTTATCAAGTTTATTGCTGATCATGGTAGCAACTGTCATCATCTTATTTATGGGAAAGGTAATTCTTTAATAAGGCGCACTTTGGAACTGATGCAAAGGGTGAAAGGAATGTGTTCTATTTGATAACTGTTATATTCTTTTTCTTTAAAATATCTAATGGAAATTTTCATGCTCTATGTTGTTTTCCTGTTTTATTTTATTTATTCTTTTGTTGTCTTTTTGATCATTTTCTTTTTCATGATATCAAGAAACCGGTTCTAGTATGTGCTACACTCCATCCTGCATACTCAAGAAAACAGAAATGTTGTCGTTGAAATCTCAAGTAAATTAATTGGTTAAACGGTACAATAAGTAATTATGATGTGAGTAATCAAGCTATAACTCAAATTAAGCCCCAACAGAACTACGAAACTGAACAACTGCATGGAGTACAAACAAAAAAGGGAGCCTAAATGGCATGGTTCTTTATGTTACATGCATGATGGCGTAATTGTAGAGTTACTTTTGTTGAGCATCTTAAAAAGCTCTCATAACCGGTGCTTCCTATTGATGCGATGGTAAATTGATATAGAATATCTTAAGATGAGAAAGAAAGTTGCCTAGGGCAGATGAAAGGTATGCCACAAAGCAATCCGAGTTCACCCACACCACTTTCACCTGTCAATGTGGGGAACCTCTAACATCATATTCAATTGATTCTTGGTTTCGTGATTGCCAGTGTTGTACACTAGTCCCTATTTCTTTTAGTTTAAATACGGAGTTGTATTTACTGGCTGCTAAGTGATCTGGCCATCTTGCTACTCTTTCTGTCTCTCCCTGTGCAAGAACTTTTAATTGTTCAAACCTCTGGAATGATGTTTTTTTTTACAGAATAGTGAAGCATTTTATTGCATAAGACTATCTTGTAATACTCTTGCACGTGGGCAGTCTTAGCCAATAAAAAAACATTAATCATCCCCAGTTTCATCTTTGCAGCTTTGCATAATACTTGTATCTGATAGTTCATTGGCAGGTGAGTTCACGGGGCATGGTGGTTTGATTATTAAAAGCCTCTATACAATTGACACTCGTAATGTGTTATGGATTTTAACACATACAAAGAAAATAACTATAAACTCTAGTAGTGATCATAGTGAGACATCCATATCTAACTAGATACTAAATTTTAATTTCTATTTGTTGTTTTGATTCTCTTTCTGGTGCGTGTAAAAGCTTTATTGTCCTCTCCTTTTGGCAGTCATTAACTACTTGGAGTCTAATTTTTACTATCTTCATCTCTTTATGTTTTATATTCCATTTTGCACTCTTGTAGGAATCTTATGGACAGCTAGAAAGGATGAACGTAACCAAAATTTGTACGACACTGCTTCATCAACTGACAATCACGGGGAAGTTGATCCTGCAAAGGACAGATTCCATGAAGTGTTATTGGCAAACCAGACACCTAAAAGAGTGGTTAAACATGATAAGCGCAAGTCTCATGTATCTAAAGGCTCACACAAAGCAGCTCCACAAGTTGTGGCCGGTTCCATTCTAATCACTACTGATAAACTTCAAAACACCGAACCATTTGTTAAATCGAAAATACTCGTTGTTAAGGCAGATAAAAGTTCTGGTTTTTTAGGTATGATTATATCAACAAGCACGTAAGAAGGGATGCTCTAGAGGAACTGGAAGAAGGGCTGCAGAATTTAGCAGAGGCTTCCCTTTCCTTTGGAGGGCCACTCGTGCAGCGTGGCATGATTCTTGTTGCTTTAACAAATACAGCCATGGATTATCAGCATCCTTAAGTCTTACCAGGCATCTACTATCTCGATCAATCAGCCACGTATCATACAATTGAAGAGTTAAAATTTGGGGATCAATCCATCACCGACTACTGGTTTTTCTTGGGGTACTCAAGTTGGGGTTGGGACCAACTATTTGATGAGATTGCTGAAGGAGCTTGGAATATAAGTGATGATAGTATGACATATTTTGGTTGGCCATGAGCTCAGCTCCTATTTAAGCGTATAAATTTATTTCGGACATAAGATTTTGCAAGATGAGGAAAGTACCAAAGAATGATGGAGAAAATAGGTCAGCATACATGAGCATTTCGTATGTATGTAATGCTAAGCTGCAGTAGGTTTTCTTTAAATTAGTGCATTAAAATATCCGTGATTTATGGGCTTAATTTAACATATGCTTATCATTTTCATTTATTTATTAACAGGGACATTGAAACATATGGTTACTGTGAAATACTAGGCTTAATTTCATTAATAAATTTCGTTGATAAATGAGCATTCCCTCTAGCACCAACTTTTTAGGTATCTGAAAAGAAAAGAAACGAAAAGGAAGAAGGGGAAAACACACACACACGCACGCACGCACAGAGACAGTTGACAAGGTTCATTTTGTTTCAATGTTTCTCAAAGCTACAATTTGTACGTTTTGGAAGTCTTTGCTAGTGATTCCCACGTGTCCGTTTCAAAGCAAGCAGCAACATTTAAGAGAGAGATATATATATATATATATATATATTTATGTATGTATGTGTGTATGTGTATGTGTGCGTGTGTGTGTATTTATATATTCTTTATACCATTATTAGTTTTTTTTGAAAATAGCTATAAATATATTTTTTAGTTTTAATTATTTTTCAAATCACCTTGATTTCTACAAAAGGTATTTTTTGAATTTTAAAGAGTTTCAATTATTTTTCCTACAAAGGATGAAATTGAAATATGTTTTTTTTTTTAATTTAAAGAATATATTTGTAGTTTTTTTTATAGAGGAATATTGCATTTCAATTTAAAGAATTACAAATACCAGTACCTCCATAAATGACCCCGAAACACAAAAAAACTCAACTTCAAATGTTAATTTACACCATCGATAAATTTGAGTGAAACGCTTAAGGGGTCGAAACATATGTAAGGTTTCACAATTGGAAAACCAATATGGCACGCCCAATATCGAGCACAAAGGTGACTCTTATAACTAAACCATTACAATTGATGGAAAAATCCGATCGATCAAGATCGAAAGACCTATATATGAAGACCACTTACAACATTACAAAAAAAAAAAAAAAAAAGAAAAAAAAAATAAAATGGACTAAGCAGACAACTTACATTGAAGGATGGGAAACCACTTTCGCTAATACACAACAAAACAACAAAACCATAAGCAAAACCATGGCGAATACGCACAAGTTGCAAAATCGACCATGTCAATATTTGACAAACATAAAAACCAAAAACAATAGAAAAGTCCCAAGTCAACATAAATGGAGTTTACGATGAGAAGAGGACCACCAAAATCGTAGAAGGTAGAACAACGATACAAGAAGTGTAATGACTAAGAAAATTTTAGAATTAAATAATGTGATTTAAATATTTAAGTCAAACAAAATCTTGCAAATATCATGTATGAATTTTTATGACTGAAAGATTTATAAAATTAATACCAATATTTTAAAATTCTATAGTAAAGTTTCAAGTTAAATTTATTAACTTTTGTGATTAAATAATTTGATTGAAAAATTCTACCGCGATCTAAGGTGGAAGAAATTTTAATTCGTAAATAACTTTAAATTTTCAATTACAAGAATTTTCAAGTACAGTACGATATTAGTAGTGCATCGAGAAACAGTCAACACTCAATAAGTTCTGAATTATTAATTAATTTAAAATTAGAGTTATGCGAGTAGCAATTTTGGTAGAAAATGCTATGCGAGCTTGGGGATTGATACTATTACAAAACTATGTCATTACAGAGTCCAGATGCAGAAAAAGTCAAATTTTAGATTTTTATTGAATCTAAAAATAATTTTAAGACTAAAAAGTCTAATATCGATATGCAATTAAAGTGAATATTGGTATCGGTTTTGATAGTGATTAGTGTTGAACTATATTTGAGTAGTGAGAAAGGACCCGTCAAAACCAAAAATTTCCTGACAGCTAAGTTAGTCATTGTCGGCAATATAAATTTCATATGTTTAGGTGAATCTTTAAAGATAAGATCAAAGGACTGGATTTGACCTTGACTTAAGAGTTGATATGATGATGTACTCAGTGGTATTATGAGAGGCTAATCTCATCCACTTAGGCCTAAGAAATGGCACCACTCTTAGTGAAAGATTAAATAAAATTTTGTCCACATAAACTTGATTAAGAGCCTAATTAAGGATAGGTTAGGTAGGGGAAATTAAATTAGAGCATGGTCTATAAAGAGATGCACATTTAAACATCATTTTGATTCATATTCTTCCCTTTTTCTTCCTTTAAAACCGGCTCTACTTCACTCCTAGTTCTCAAAAATTTTCTTCCATGCCCTCCATAAATCATTAGCCAAAAAATTAGAAGAAGAAGGAGAAGAAGTTGGTTGTTCTAGAGTGGTTTCCAAGAGTATTCATCAAGAGTAATTTTCAAACCTTCTTCTTCGTTTACTTAGATAAAACAAAGATTGTATTTTTACTTAGTTTATGTTTTTGTGACTAAACCAAGAAGAAGAAGGAGGAGGAACTAGCTTTCTTAGAGCTTTTGTCAAGAAAGATTCTTCAAGAATAAAAAGTTCTAAACTTTCCTTCTTAAATTTCTTAGTTGATTAAAAGTTTATATTTTAATGAGTTAGGTGTCGTTATGGTTTGTAATATCCGTATATACGTTGGTTAGTATAGTTTTGCTTGTATATTATTGTAAAAAGTTAAGGTTGTGGATGTTTAGTTTGGGTTTTTGCACGTTTTGTGTTCTGGAAAAATTTTCCACTAACTTTGATCACAAAAATGGAAGCCTTAGAGTCTGATTCCAAACTTTTTTTGAACACAAAACGTTTAGATTTGATGCTTGAACAAAACTCTATGACTGTAAAAAAATGTAGTTTTGACTCTAAGTAGGGTTCTCGAGCAGTTTTACAAAACCACCTAAGCTTTTTCTTACTGTCCAAAATTGTTTTTAAGGGGGGCAGCCATTGTTTTTACTGGTTAGGGCCATTTCTGGCCGAATCATAATTTTTGTCGAACATGAAACTTCTAGTTTATGATGGCACAGATAACTTTCGCGGAGAATTTTTTTTTCAAATTCTACCTCTAAAATACAGTTATAGACAGTTTTCCAAAACTATCTAAAAAATTGTAAAAATGGGCTAAATAGATTTGCAAAGTTTCGGGCCGTTTAGAGGGCGAATTATAATTTTCGCAAAACATAAAAGTTTTAGGCCTCAATGAAACACAAAACTTTCATGAAGAAGAAAAAATTAAAATTCCACCTCTCTAATGCAATTATGGGCAGTTAAAGCTAGCTATAGTTTTTAATTGGTACACAAAATTTTTGTTTTTAATGAAAACGACTTCTGAAAAGTGTGAATTATACTTTTCACGAAACATGAAAGTTTTAATTTTTGACAAAACGAAGAACTTTCATGAAGAAAATTTTGTAAGAATTTGTCTCTAAACTAGATTTTAAATTGAATTAATAAAAACAAACAAATCTTTTTAATTGGTAAAGTTTGCAAAAATAACCTGAAAATGGATATGCTAAAGACTGTGAACGAGATTTTAATGAACATAAACTTTTTGGACTTCGTAATTAAATAATAAACTTTCATGAAGAAAAACTTTAAAAGAAAAATTGTCTTTAAGATATAGTTTTACGATAGCTTTTAAAACTATCTGAAAAATTTCTCTTGGTATTAGTTTTACAAATAAATGCTTGTCTGGCGACGCAATTCTATTTTACGACTAACAAAGAAATTTTAACACTTGATAAACTATAGAAGCCTATAGTTTATTGTTTTACCAAATTCGGACATAATTTTAAAATATGATTTTTAGTACGAAAATTTAAATTTTATTGGTATAGTTTTAATAAACTTTAACAATTTTCAAAATAAACATTAGAACGGGTATTATGAAAACACAAATATGATAGACCCTTAGTATTACAATGCTAGATATGGGCCTAACACCCGTCTTAGTCCAAGAGCCCACTTGTAACACCTACTTAGTATAAGTTTAAAATACATAACATATAGATATTAAGTGTAATTAATCTTAATTTTTTATAATCATAATATTAAGTACATAAGGTTAATATAAAAATATAAGAAAAATTTAAACCTTTGAAATTTTTTATACAACTAGAGTATAACTTTGTTTTACAAACTTAAATTGAAGGATGTTATATTTACAATATAATATATATCTCAAAATAAAGTTAGCTATGTCATAATTATAGCCTCTAAAGGCATTCAAAAGGAAGCAGTAGTGAAAAGTCCCAAAACAGGTCAACTTTGACCATATGCACATAGTCCACAAGTTCAAAAGAGAGCGTCAGCAAACTATTTAGCATCCTGCTACTGATGTTGAGAATTGTTCTTGTCTACATCACCATAATTGAGTGAGCTTTTGCCTTGTGAGTAGAATTAATGTGTAACATGAATGACTATACCATGAATAATCCCATATAGGTCATGATTTTCTTTTCTTTAGAAGAATACATTGTACTCGTTTTGCATAAAACATAATGTGCGCATGATTTTTTTTAGGGCTTCTATAATGGGTAGGTTTCCTTCCGTCAATTCCTTTGAACCATTAATGTCGTCATGTGGCTTTCCACACTACAAGTCACTGACGAGACAGTTTCCAATGAGGTAATAATAAGATCTATAAGTCTCCATCCAAACAACATATCAAAACTATAAGCCTCCATTGAGACAATAGAGTGAAGCAGCTTCATCGAGTCTAACTCAATTAATATACCACCCCATCCCAAGTAGCCCATAAAACCTTAAAATTCTTCCTATATGCTTCAACCTTTAAATTAACATTTTGGGTACAATGTCTTTAATATATAATGCATGCTTGCATAATGGTCAAAATAAAAATATGTTCATGTTACTTATGCTCCATAAAGTCATAACCATACATACAAACATGTTTCAACACTTATGTTGAAACCCTAATTGAATCTGTAAACTTGAATATCGCAAAGGCCACTTATTTAGGGTTTCAAGGTAAACTTAACACCAAAATACATATCATCCTCTTATAAGAGACCTTATATCATTATTAATATAATTCTACAAGATTCTTTTCTCGTAAAGTCTCTTTTAATCATTATTCCAAACACATACATGACTTTACTTCATATAGAATGACATTTTCAGCATAAATAGCTTTAAAGCTATCATTAAACTCTTAATTTCAACTTGTCTATCATAATTTTATATCAAACACCATTAGAATTTACTTTTTTATTTTTTTTTTCAAACCGGATCCATCTTTAGAAAATCCCAAGTCATTTAGTTATACATTCAAATGAAATTATACAAAACGTACTTTTGAAAATGATATATACTATTAATATAATCAAACACATCTCAAATGATTATGAAATATTATATAATACAATTAGTGTCATGCAATCATGCAATGCATTTGCCAACAAGTATGTGACAATACTAGGCATCACAACTCTCCCCTCCTTATGAAATTTTGTCCCCGAAATTTACTTATCAAATAAGTGTGGATACTTTGCTCTCACATAGTCCTCCAATTCCCAACCGAATGGCTCGTCCATAACACTTTAACTAATGGAACCTTTTTGTTTCTAAGTATTTTCTTTGTCCTATCAAAAATTTCATCGGTTGTTCTTTATAAGTCAAATCTTATTCTACCTCAGCATCTTCTTGTTTCGGCACATGTGAATGATTGGAAACATACTTTCTTAGGATTGACACATGAAAAACATTATGTACTCCTGCTAATGATGGTGGCAAGGCTAATCAATAAGCCACTTTTCCAACTTTCTTCGCAATGTCATGAGAACCAATGTATCTTGGACTCAAATTTCGCTTTTTACCAAATCTCATCACTCCTTTTACTGGCACAATCTTTAGAAAAACTTTATCACTCACTTCAAACTCAACATTCCTTCTCTTATAATCTGCATATCTCTTTTGTGTGCTTTGAGCTGTTAACCTTCTCTTGCAAATCTTCTGAATTACCTCTTCATTCTTTAATAAAATATTGGTTCAAGATACTTTCTTTCTTCCATTTCATCCCAATGGATAGGAGATCTACATTTACGACCATATAAGGCTTCATACGTTGTCATACCAATGGTTGCTTGATAACTATTGTTATAGCAAAACTCTACCAAAGGTAAGTATTCCATCTAATATTTCTAGAAATCAAGAACACATGCTCTCAACATATCCATTAATACTTGGATAGTTCTTTTAGATTGACCATCTGTCTATGGATGAAATGTTGTACTGAAACTCAATTATAAACACTCTTCGAGAATATAGATGTAAATTGAGGATTTCTATCAGATACGATACTCATAGGTACTCCATGTAACCTTATGATTTCCTTCACATACATTGTGCATATTTAGCTACAGAGTAAGTTGTATGGACTAGAAGAAAATGAATTGTTTTTGTCAATCTATTAATAGCCACCCAAATTGAGTCATATCCTTCCATTGTCCTTGGCAACCCAATTACAAAATCTATTACAATATCTTCTTATTTCCATTGCGGAATCTCTAAAGGTTGTAAAGTGCCAGTTGGTTTTGGATGTTCAGCCTTCACATGTTGACAAGTGAGGCACTCTCTTACAAATTTTATAATTTCTTTCTTCGTTCTTGGCCACTAGTAATGAGCTTTTAGATCCTCATACATCTTACTTATGCTAGGATGCACTAAATAGGGAGTATTATGGGCCTCTTTAATTATCTCCTTTAAAAGATCTTCATTCCTTGGAACACAAAGACTAGTCCTATGCCTAATTATTCCATCATCTAACTTTGAAAATCTTGTCCCTTTCCAGACTCGATTGCATTTCTCAAATGATGAAAATAAGTGTTTTAACCTTGATTCTGCTTAATCTTTTCCAATAACGTGGGTTGCAATGTCATTGCAGACAATCTTTTAATCAATCTATACGGTACTATCTCTAACTCTAGTCTTTAAATATCACCTGCAATTGGTCTTTAAATTGCAATCATAGCTAAAACACTTTCTGAGGATTTTTTGCTTAAAGCATTTGCTACTGCATCAACCTTTCTAGGATGGTAATTAATGATACAATCATAGTCCTTAATCAGTCCTAACCATCTTATTTGTCTCATATTTAGCTCTTTTTGAGTAAAAAGGTATTTGAGGTTTTGATGTTTGATATAAATCTCACATCTTTCATTGTACAAATAATGCCTCGTTATCTTCAATGGAAACACCATAGCTACTAACTCCAAATCATGAGTGGGATACTTCTTTTTATAATCATTTAGTTGATGAGAAGTATAAGCTACAACTTTTCCATCTTGCATTAAAACACATCCTAACCCCTTCTAGAAGCATCATTATATACCACAAATCCTTTATCATATGAAGGAATGGGGAGAATTAGAGCTGTTACCAATCTCTACTTTAACCCTTGAAAATTTCTTTCACAAGCATTTGACCACAAATATTGCACATTCTTATCAATTGCGTAAGTGGAGTGGTAGTCTTTGAAAATCCTTTAACAACTCTCCAATAATAACCTGCCAAGCCACGAAAACTACGAATATTTGAAGCATTGCTTGGTCTTGACCAATTACTCACTGCTTCAACTTTGCTAGGATCTATAGAAATTCCATCATTTGACACTACATGAGCCAAAAATGTCACTTTCTTAAGCCAAAACTCACACTTGTTGAACTTGGCATATAATTGTTTCTCCTTTAAAATATTCATAATTATTCTTAAGTGCTTAGTATGTTCCTCCATCAAGCGAGAATAGATAAGGATATCATCAATAAAAACGATGACAAAACGATCTAAGTAATCCTTAAAAACTCTATTCATCAAGCCCATAAAGACGGTTGGAACATTTATTAACCCAGATGGCTGGAACATTTATTAACCCAAACGAGATGGCCAAAAATTCATAATGCCCGTATCTAGTTCTAAAAGTAGTCTTTGGTACATGTTCTTCCTTGATTCTTAATTGATGGTACCCCGATCGAAGATCAATCTTAGAAAACATCATTGCACCTTGTAACTGCACAAAAAAATCATCTATCCTTGGCAAAGGATACTTATTCTTCACAGTAATCTTATTCGGCTCTCAATAATCAATACATAATCTCATTGATCCATCCTTCTTCTTACAAACAACACTGGTGCACCCCATAGGGAAAAACTTGGACGAATAAATCCATTGTCTACCAACTCTTGTAGTTGCACTTTTATCTCTTTCAATTCAATAGGTGCCATCCTATAAGGTGTCTTTGAAATAGGAGCTATACCAGGCGTCACTTCAATCTCAAACTCAAGTTCTCTTCTTGGAGGCAATCCAAGTAAATCATTAAGAAAAGCTTCTAAGAATTCACTCACCACTGGAACATCTTCAACTTTTAGTTTCTGCTTTACTTGAGTATCAAACACATTAGCCAAGTATCCAACATATCCACTAGTTAATAATCTCTGAGCCTTCAAGGCTGATATAATAGGAGTCCTCAACCCATTAATCTTACCCACAAAAGAACAGTCTCTCTCCCGAAGGTTTAAATATCACCACTTTCTTCCCATAGTCAATAAATATATTATACTGAGAATAACTTCATAATCCAAAATATTCAATACTACCAAGTCAACAAACAATTCTCTTTCATCAATTATCACTGGGCATGCACGCAACGTCTCATTTGACTACAAAATATCACCAGATGGTAAGGTTACATAATATGGAATTCTGAGTTAGTCCACTGGTTTACCTAGTTTTCTCACATACCCCATAGATACAAATGAGTGTGTGGCTCCTAAATCTATTAATGCATGTGGAATAATTCCATGAACAAGTATCTCACTTGTAACAACTATTAGGCGAGCTGCTACCTCGACCTGTGTAAGTGTGTAAACCTTTAGCAGGGACCTTCTTTTGTTAATGACCTATAGACATAGGGTAGTCTCTAGCAAAATGTCTTTGTTACCACATGCAAAACAAGCTCCTTGCCTACACTCTCTAGGATGGAATATACCACACTTAGGACATACAGCTCTTTAGGTAGTTGTAACTGGTGAAATTTGTGGTTTTGATTAGGACCCTTTTGTTTCTTTCATTGCTCTTGTTGCCCTTAATTCCAATTACTTTGCCTCTTTTGACCACTTTGTGTCCATAGTGGTGGTTGACCTCTGCCTCGATTTCTTTAAGAGCAAGACTAAAAATTTCTACTTTGATTACCTTGAAATCCCTCTTGTTTTTCTCTTTGTTCCCTCCGAACTTCTTGCAATTCCTTTTCTACACTATCCACTTCAATGCCTTACTATCCATTTTAGAAAAAGTTGCTCCCTCCAAGTTAGCTACTTCAAGGTCTTTATAAATCTTCAAATTCAATCCATTCATGAAATGCTTAATCTTTAGATTCTCATTGTTAGCAAGGTAAGGGACATAATGAGACAACTCATCAAACTGCCTCGAATACTCCACAACCATTGAAGTACCATGTTTCATATTAGCAAATTCCCTTCTCTTGTCATACCTAGTGCCAGAATTCAAAAACTTATCCTCAAATAACTGCGTAAACTGCTCCTAAGTCATAGTTGCAATATTGTACCTTGCTGTCATATTGTCCCACCAATAACTAGCATCCTCCCTCAATATAATGATAGCACAATACACCTTATCAGTATTTGTAACTCTAGCACAGTCAAATAATCGCTCCATGATGTAAATCCAATTTTTAGCAATTTTAAGGTCCATATTGCCTTCAAATGTTGGCAATTTATACTTTAGGAATCACTCACTAAAAAAATCAATAACTTCATTTCTAACTGGTAGTGATGGTGGTGGTGGTGGCATTGGTGGAGGTGGAGGTAGAGGTGGAGGTGGAGGGACTCTCTTAGCTTATTGCTTGACTTGTTGTTCCAAGAATCTCTCCATCAATTCAGCAAGTCTATCAAGACGGATATCTCTATCATCTTGCTCTCTAGAAGTATTACCTTCTTTTGTAATAGTACCACCTCGGCGTCTAATCTGAATCATATTCTTACAGTACAATTCATCTTTCCTCACAAAAGTTACCATAGTGGCCAACACAAGCATGATTAGGCACATAAAGCACATCACATAATAATGCATTTTAGCGACTTAAACTTGCTAGTTATCTGTGCATCCTCACTCTATGGCTTTTGGATATGGACAATCTATGGAAAAAACTTTGCTTTGATACCACAACTATAACACCCACCTAATGTAAGTTTAAAATACATAATATACTGATACTAAGTGTTATTACTCTTAATTATTTACAATTATAATATTAAGAGGTTAATATAAAAATATGAGAAAATTTGAACATTTGAAATTCTTTATATAACTAGAGTATAACTCTACTTTACAAACTTAAACTGGATAATGTTATATTTACAATATAATATATATTTGAAAACAAAATTAGACATGTCATAATTACAGCCTCTGAAGGCATTCAAAAGGAAGCAGTAGTGAAAAGTCCAAAAACAGGTCAACTTTGTTCATATACATAAGTCCACATGTTCAAAGGAGAGCATTAGCCAACTATTTAGCATCCTATTGCTAACGCTGAGAATTATCCTTGTCTACATCACCATAACTAAGTGAACTTATGCCTAGTAACTAGAATTAATATATAGCATGAATGACTAGGCTATGAATGATCCTATAAATCATGCTTTTCTTCTTTGGAAGCTTACATTGTACCCATTTTACATGATTTTTCTTTAGGGCTTCCTATAATAGGTAGGTTTCTTTCCGTCAATTCCTTTGGACCATTAACGTCGTCATGTGGCTTCCCACGCCACAAATCCCCATTGAGACCATTGAGATGATCTTCATCGAGATAATAATAAGGTCCATAAGTCTCCATTGAGACAACATATCAAAACTATAAACCTCCATCGAAACAATATAGTGGAGCAGCCTCTATTGAGACTAACTCAATTAAATATACAATCCCATCACAAGTAGCCCATAAAACCTCATAAAAACATCCTCCTATATTCGTGAACTTTTAAATTAACATTTTGGGTATAATGTCTTTAATATATAATGCATGCTTGCATAATTCTTAAAATCAAAACATGCTCATGTTACTTATGCTCCATAAAGTCATAACCATACATACAAACATGTACAATATTTATAATGATGTAGGTAAAATTCTACTTCTCTCATTTTATGGAGTGATGTAAATTATTGTCAGGGTTCCCCTCTTCAAATCTGTTGTCCAATCCGTCTAAAAATAGGTGTTTGTATTTCGTTATAATCCAATAAACATATACTAGTTACTTTAATTTTAAGGAGTTCATTTCAAGTTTAAACTCAAAATTTTTTTTAAAAAAATACTATCCTCACAGATATGTCATTTATATCCTTATAGTTGCAACCATATAAAATAAAGGAAAGATGGTGAAAACTAGAACTAAATATTCTTAACAATTCCTTATATTTTCTAATAAAAGTAAAGAACTTAGCTTATAAAATATTACTAAAAATAATAATTTAAGTAAATACTCATAAATTCATATAATGTAGAGGATAAAATATCAAACTTAATCCTAAAAGTCCCTTACAGTATCAAAAAAAATATGAAAATTGATAATATGGCAAAACTAGTTAGTTTTAATTGCAAAATAGACTTTTGGTTTCTAAATGGTTCAAAACTTTTTCTACGAATTTGGACAACATTTCCCCTTCACTTTTAACACTCCTTAAAGTTTAAAATTCATCAAAACAACCTACAAACAAAAACAAGAGTCTAGAGTATTCACAAGACCATAGAACAATCCCAAATTCTCTAAAATTAATATAATTTCAAAACTTTTCATTCCAACAACCAAATCCCTTTTTATTAGATCATTTTTCTATGATTCCTAACCTTGAATAGCATTAAAATTATGCTTGTATCATGTCCCAAAGTCTGTTGATGCAACCAAAGAAAGAAAACTAAAAATAGTTCACAAATTCTCACCTTAGTGAAGCAACTTGAACTCTTCACCTCCAATTTCACTTTTCCCACTTCAAAAGAATGAAAACAAGATTTATGGTCATTCAAAGAACTTAAAATAATCTGTAGTTTTGTCCAAAAGAATCTAGTTGTAGGTTTATCCCCTGTCTTGAAAGATTGAAACTCAAAACCACTAAATCAAGCTTACCTTGACTAGTTTCGGTTTTTCTCTCTTATCACCACTCAAACCATGACCAAGACACTTGGAGATGGGCTTATCTTCTTGAACCCTAGCTAGAAAAAGAGTTTTCCTTCAGAGAATGGTCAGACTTAAAAGAAAATAGGCTAAAATGAGCTCACATACTTACTTATTTCCTTTAAAGTGCCACGCACACCTTATCTTTACTTAACACTCAAGTATTCTCCTATTAGGCTGATTAGTGTCTTCCTTTTAGAGCTTATTGTCTAGCTATTTTATTTATAAAACACTCACATATAACCCCAAAAATAGATAGGTCATAGTCATCCATTTGAATTACTAACTTAGGTGTGCTCGCTCATACCGAAATTTCAGTACATTGAAAATACTAGTTTCTAAACTTTGATAGTTTTTCACCAAAACTAAACCAAAATTCTAAATCTTGTCAAATACACTCAAAAATTAGATAACATGATTTATTACTCAATTCCCAACTCGTGGAAACCCTAATTGAGTTTGTAAACTTGAATACCAAAAAGGTTACTTATTTAGGGTTTCAAGGTATACTTACCACAAAAACACATATCATCCTCTTATAAGAGACCTTGTATCAGTCTTAATAATATTCTATGAGACTTATCATAAAGTCTCCTTTAATCATTATTCCAAACATATACATAACTTCACTTCACATAGAATAGCATTTTCAGCATAAATAGCTTTTAAACTATCATTGAACTCCTAATTTCAACTCATCCAATATAATTGCATATCAAACACCATTAGAATGACTTATCCATTTTTTTTCAAAATTAAATCCTGTTGGACATGTATGCCCTAAAGAGTAAAAGTATAATATATTTTTTGAGACATTTTTATCAATAAAGAATTTATATATTATTTATATACCAAATCTTATCCTCATTACGTTTATATTTGATAAATGTATGATAAGCAAACAAAAGTCTAAAACTGTCAATCTAAACCTTTAGAATCAAGCATATGATGGACAAATTATGCGAAAGATTATGATTCTAAAGGTGACGGTTTAAATTATAAGATCTGCAATTGAGGAAATAAAGCTGGGTGCTTTATTTATATAAAGATTGTTATGTTGTCTATATCCCTAATAGGAGATGGTTTGTCTTGATTATCGACGATAGACTCCATGAATAGAAACATTGACACATTGTCATAGGTGAGGATATGTTGGATCGGGACATAAAGTGAATTGATTTAGATTAATAATTCTATCTCAATAAATCACTTCACTTTAGATAATTATATGTGTTGTATCTTAATCCTGAGATGGATAGTGGGCCCGTTGTCTTGACTTATGTCATTTGATGTACCAAAGGGTGACATCCATATTTTATGTTGATAGCGTAGATCTGTTATTCATAGATATAGAATCTATAGCTCTTTTTCAGGAATAGTTGATGTCCTCTTATATGCATTATCTTGTAATTAGAAAACTAAAGTGCTCAACCATTTGGATACATAGGTGTAACCGAATGGTGTAGTGTCTTTGGATGGTAAGTTTTCCAATGGTGAGATAATGGAATGTAAGATAAAAATAATCAAGAAGATAAGACAAAATTTATCCTTAAGCTGGTTATGGATAATCCTATGGGGGTACGATACATTATAATATGTTATGGAGACTTAGTTATACGGGCTTCGTAATTCTTTATAGCTCGAGAGTACAGCTCTAAACTTTTAGTAGAGTAGCGTTAGAGTTGATGATTATGAAATGTATATCTGGGATATTGGGTTTCATAATTCTCAGGAGCTTGAACTATATAGGTCCATCAGGACCCTTTTGTTAGCTTATAATAAATCTAACGATACAATGTGCTTTTTTAATAAATTCGAGACTTATGTCAAATTATCAGATTGGCTGAAATTCAAAAGAATCAGATAATTCATGTTTATTTATTGGTTGAATTAATTTTGTGAAAAAATTAATTCAAGATAAACTTGTTGAATTATCGGGATCAGATAATTCATGTCTGTTTATCGATTGGATTAATTTTGAATAAATTAATTTAAGATAAACTTGTTGAATTATCAGGAATATTTATTTTCCTAGAGATTATCTAGATATAATTGTTTTAATTAGATAACTTCTTTATTGGGTTATTTGAATTAAAACTGAGGCTTTATCCTAAGACTCTCAGGTTTGAAATATAAGATTAGCACAAATCATTTATCGTAAGTTTGACAGGCCGATCTGCTAGTTCAAACTGCCGATCCTGCGATAAATAGATCATGTATTTTTACACGGATCTTATCTGATATTGACTTTGATTTGAATTTTTGAGGCCTTATCTGATAAGGACTGACCTCTGGGCCCAACCTCTATAAAAGAGGAGTGAGACTCATTGTTATTTAGATTAGTTGAGAAGTCTAGAGTGAGTACTTTGCTTGTGAGACTTTGAAACTCCCCGAAGAGCTGTTGTTCACAAATCATGAACTATAGTTTAGTTATTTCTTAATTGGTTGGAAGGAGAGTTGCTTGGTGGAAGAGCTGTACGAGTGTGCCCATACACACAGTGGTCAAGGATAGAGAATAGCAAAGAAGGACAGTTGGTTGAGGTCCTTCTACAACGTCCATTCTCTTCATCGATTGCTGGAGCTTTTCGACAAACAAGGTTAGTAAGATCTGGTTAATTTATGCATATAGTGTGTCAAACTTGTATTTTGAAAAATGCTCTAGTATAAAAATTATTTTAAAATTCCACTACATACTATTTTTTCCAACAATTGGTATTAGAGACAAGGTTTTATCATGCTATATGTATAAATTATGAGTCTTAATCTCTTCTATGCTTGAATATTATTTTTTAGAGAGTTGGCACTCTCAAGTTTCTATATATTTATATGTTGTCATGGATTATATGATGAATGTTTATTATTAATTATGGTTGATTAAATTATTAATTAATTAATTAATTTATGCCGGCTATGGTTCCTTAGAGGTTAGAATGTGTATCTAGGTGTTTCACGTAATTAGATGGCTGATTATCATTTCTGTCTAGGAATCATTATTTAATTTTAAATTTATAAAAATTTTGTAATTAAAAAATCATTTGGAGAAAACAGATCTAAAAGATGGATGATAGTGTTCCTTGGTATTTCCAAAGTCTCTAATTTTATGTTTTTGAATTGTTGAAAATAAAATTGATAAATTGCATTAAAAATCATATTTTTTGAAAAACATAATTTCTACTCGGTCGGCATACCAAACCTTCAAGTTTGGTAGGTTGATGGTCGTAGATCGACAAGCTGAACTTGGGATCGACAGGCCGTCCATGGGGCAGAATTTTGATAGCTCTTGCGGCAGGCTGAACTTTTCGGTTCAACAGGCCAATCTATCACAATCGATAGGCTTACTTGAAAAGATTGGCAAGACGAAGGGTCATGACCCGCATGTCGATTACACAGATCGGCATGCTGGTAGAGAATTGTAAATTTTTCAAAAAAGGTGCATTTTCGATGCATTTTGATTTTATTTTTGGGACAATTTTGAGAAATAGTAAATTTGGATATGACTGAAAATATGGAGTATTCGATCTGTATGGGATTGAAGACTTAAAGATGGATATTATACGAAGAAGGATACAATTTGAAGATTTAAGGATGAAGACTCGATAATATGTTTCGATTATTCTTTTGTAATCTTTATTTTCTTTTCTCTAAGGTGAAACTATAATATTACAGTTATTTATTATTATATTTGCTTGTGGCTTTGCATGATTGCTTTGCTTGTCTGCATTATAATATGATTTGCCATGTATATTGATAACATATTATATAGAATAGGGAGTGCTGCTTATTAAAAATTGTTCCTGTATGTTTATAAAATAAAACCTTGATTTCAAAAGATTGAGTAGGAGAAGGTTTTTGAAGAGAACACCTACGGCCTCCATCGTTGGTCCATAGGTAACATATGGTGGTTCCGACCCCTAAGAAGGGACTTCATCATGTATCGGGCTAGATTTCCAAAAAGATAAAGTATTTTAGCATGATTTATGATCACACAGCCCTAGGTGGTGATTGTAAATCATGGATAAAATATTAAAATGATAGTTAGACACTCATGTTAATTTTATTATTAACCTCCCTTAGGAGCTATGTTAATAGAATTAATGGCCAAAGAAATTATTATTAATATATGTTGGATCATACGGTTCTTGGATAGCATATATTAATCAGTAGGGGATCTGTGTTCCTAATTGAATTTGGCAAGTCTCCCCAAGGCGGCTTATTGGATTTTGAGTTGGGAATTATCATTATAAGGTTGTAATATATTCAATGTTTTGACACATAAACACATTTGTATGCTATACAAATTGTGTTATCTTACAAAACTACTATTGTGTATTTGCTTATGTTTGGTATATGAATCTTTATTGTAAATTAAAAATGTCTAAAAACAGTTTATCATCAATACTTGACAACAACCAATTAATTGGATAAAATTATAATGATTGGGAACAGAAACTAAACATCATCCTTTCCTTTGAGAAACTCAAATTTATGCTGACAAGTTCGCGTCCTCCTGAGCCTACAGAAGATTCCACTAATAAGCAAATCCAAGTGTATGATCACCAGAAACATGTTAGTGATTAGGCCCGCTGCTATGTTATGGCCAATATAAATAACGTGCTATAGGCTCAACATGAGGATTATGAGATTATTAGGCTGTTCTTGGATAATCTGGAAGACATATTTGGAGGCCAGGCTTTAACAAAGCGGCAAAGGGCGCTTCAGAAACTCTTGAACTGTAACCAGAGACTGGGGAGGTCTATAAAGGAGCATATGATGTTAGTCATGGGTTACCTTATTGAGGCTGAGACCAATGGAGCTGACATCACTGTTGAAACTCAGACGGCTATGGTCTTTGAGACTCTATCTAAGGAATTCATTTCATTTAGAACTACATTTAATTTGAGTAATAGATAGGATATGACATTGACGGAGTTGAAGAAACAGTTACAGGAGTTTGAACTTCTGATCAGAGAGTCTCATGATGGTGGTGAGGCCAACTTGGCGGTTGCGTTTGGTTCTAATCCTAACCCTGGGAATGGAAAGAAGCAACAGGCCAAGAATGGCAAATCTTCTATTCCTGCAAATGGCAAAAACAAGAGAAGAAGAACCTGAATAAGCTAAAGTGCTTCTTTTTCGAGAAGGTCGAGCACATAAAGAATAATTGCAAGGACTTCCTTTCCCGAGGAGGTAGGTGTGATCTTCTGTATTTAGAAACTTGTTTAGTTGAGGAATCTAGTGACACTTAGGTTATAGATTTTGGAGCAACTAATCATGTTTGTGTTTCTCTACAGGGGTTCAAAGAAACGAAAAGTTTACTTCATGAAGACTTCATGCTTTGGATGGGCGATGGATCCTTAGTCTAAGTTGAAGTAGTGGGAGACGTCCATCTTCATTTTGATAATTATAGCATTTTAATTTTACGAGATTGTCTTTATGTTCCTAACTTTAAAAGGAATTTAATTTCTATAGCTTGTTTATTTAAAGACTCCTATTTGTTTTTTTTTTAATAATAAAGTGCATAAAGACAAATCTTTTATGTATTCTGAATGGATGTAAAATAATCCATATTTTATCAAACCATAGATGGATTTACTACTTAATGCTAAGATGAATGATAATAACTCTAAAAAACTTAAAACTTCTCACTCTAATAAGATTTATCTTTGGCATTTGCGACTTGGTCATATTAATCTAAATAGGATTCAAAGGTTGGTAAGGGATGGACCTTTAAGTCACTTAAAGGTGGAATCTATACCCCAATGTGAAACTTGTTTGGAGGGTAAAATGACTAAAATACCATTTAGGTCTAAGGGCAATAGGGCCGAGGGGGTTCTGAAACTTATGCATAGTAATGTTTGCAGACCTATGAACATCCAAGCATGAGAAGGGTGTGAGTATTTCATCACTTTTATTGATGATTACTCAAGGTATGGGTATATGTACTTGATGCACCACAAAAGCAAAACTTTTGACAATTTAGGGAGTTTCAAGCTAAAGTGAAAAAGCAATTGGGTAGGCTTATCAGGGCACTTTGATATGATCAAGGTGGTGAATACCTTTTTAATGAGTTCTGAGGACACTTATTAGAGAATAAAATTCTATCTCATTTGACTGCGCCAAGCATTCCGAAATAGAATGGCATGGTTGAGAGAAAAATATGACTTTGTTGAACATGGTCAGGTCCATGATGAATTATTCATCATTGCCTTTGTCTTTTTGAGAATATGCACTACAAACCGCATGTTATCTTTTGAATAATGTGCCTTCAAAATTGGTTCCTAAAACTCCTCATGAGTTGTGGACGGGGAAAATGAAATCCTTAAACCATATTCGCATATAGGGATGTCCGGCTTATATCCTGTTTAGGGATGCAAATAAGTTGGTAGTACATTTAGAAGTTTGCATATTTGTAGGATATCCTAAAGGAACTAAAGGGGGTGGTTATTTCTATAACCCAAAGGAAAATAAAGTCGTGGTTTCAACTAATGCAACTGTCGTTGAGGAAAGTTACATGAACGACTTTAAGTCTCAAAGCAAAGTGGTGTTTAAGGAGTTAAGAGTGATTTGATCACTCTAGGAGTCCCGAATGAAACCGTTCCAATTAGTGTAGAAAAACCAAACAAAAGTGTATAACTACCTAATGGGCTTCAGTGTAGGGGGAGGATCGAGTGTCAACTTGAGAGGTATATGTTCAATGGTGAGGCCTTCTTGGCTGAACCAGATGAACATGAGAGAGATCCTTACAGTTACGCAGAGGCTACAGAGGATGTTGATTCAAAACCCTAGGTAGAGGCCATGAACATAGAGATGAAGTCTGTGGAGACTAATTAGGTCTAGGAGCTTATGGATCTTCCCAAAGGGGTAAAACCCATAGGGTGTAAGTAGATCTACAAGAAAAATAGATAAGTGGATGGAAAGGTCAAAACCTTTAAGGCTAGACTAGTAGCTAAGGGATACATGCAAAAGGAAGGAATAGATTACAAGGAAACCTTTTCACCTATAACCATACGTAAATCCATCCACAGTCTCTTGTCCATAGCTGTCGCTCTCAATTATGAGATTTGACAGATGGATCTCAAGACAGCTTTTTCAAATGGCTATCTTGATGAGTCCATCTATATAGAGCAACCAGATGGGTTCAAGGCAAAGGATCAGAAGGGTAAGGTTTGTAAGCAGCTAAAGTCAATATATAGACTTAAGCAGGCTTCCCAATCTTGGAACATAAGATTTGATCAGGTAATCAAGACTTATGGATTAGAACAAAATGTTGACAAACCATGTGTTTACAAACACATTAAAGATGGGAAGGCAGTTTTTCTACTACTCTAAGTAGATGACATTCTGCTAATTGGCAATGACATTGGGATGTTGTCATCGGTCAAATTATGGTTGACCAAGTAATTTAACATAAAAGACTTGGGTGAAGCTAATTTTGTTCTCAGTATCCAGATCTTTCAAGATAGGAAAAATAAAATGATAGCTTTGTCCTAGGCCGACTACATAAATAACATTCTCAGGAGATTTGCAATGCAGGATTCTAAGAAATGTAGGCAACCATCTAGGTCTGAAATCACTCTTTCTAAGAAAGACTCTCGAAAGTTTGATGAAGAAAGAGAATACATAAAGAAGGTGCCATATGCTTTGGTAGTGGGTAGCCTCATGTATGCTATGCTTTACACACCACCAGATATTTGTTATGTGGTCGAGATTGTAAGTTGATTTCAGGCAGATCTAAGACCAAACCATTAGGTTGTGGCCAAGCATATTTTTAAGTACCTAAGAAGGATTCGAGGGTATATGCTTATGTATTCAGGTGATGACTTAACTCTTCTAAGATACACTGAATCAAATTTCCAATCCTGTTTGGATTCGAGGAGATCGACTTCTAGTTTTGTGTTTACTCTAGGCGGTGGTGCCATCAGTTGGAGAAGTGTGAAGCAAGATTGTACTTTAGATTCAAAGATGGAGGCCAAGTATGTGGCAGCCAGTGATGCTTTAAAAGAAGCAATGTGGCTCTGCAAGTTCCTTATGGATCTTAAGGTAGTTCCTGGTATGAAAAAGGTGGTATCGCTGTACTATGATAATTGTGCGGCAGCAGGTAATGCTAAGGAACCAAAATTTCACAAGAAGAGTAAGCATATTGATTGAAAGTATCATGTGATAGAGGACATTGTAGAAGGTGGGTTTGTCGGTGTGTGTAAAATTACGTCAGAGGACAATTTAGCTTATCTATTCATAAAGACATTTATTGGGAAGGTCTTCGAGAGGCATGTGGAAGCTATGAGGATGCAAGATTTGTCATATTTACTCACTTAGTGCAGGTGGGAGATTGTTGGACATGTATGCCCTAAGGAGTAAAAATGTCATATGTTTTTGGAGACATTTTTATCAATAAAGAATTTAAATATTATTTATATTTCAAATCTTGTCCTCTTTACATTCATATTTGTTAAATGTATGATAAGCAAACAAAAATCCAAGACTGTAAGTTTAAACTTTTAGAATCAGGCATATGATAGACAGATTATGCGAAAGATTATGATTCTAAAGGTGACAGTCTAAATTATAAGATCTGCAACCGAGGGAATAAAGTTGGGTGCTTTATTCATGTAAAGATTGTCTATATCCCTAATGGGAGATCGTTTCTCTTAACCATCGGAGGTGGACTCCACGAATAGAAGCATTAACACAATGTCATAGGTGAGGATGTGCTGGATCGGGACATACAGTGAATTGTTTTGGATTAATAATTCTGTCTCAACAAATCGATTTACTTTAGACAATTATATGTGTTGTATCTTAATCCTGAGATGGATAGTGGGCCTGTTGTCTTGACTTGTGTCTTTTGATGTACCAAAGGGTGACATCCACATTTTATGTTGGTACGTATGCTAGTACGTTGGAGGCATGACTCTTAATAGCGTAGACCTGTTATTCATAGATATCAAATCTATAGCTTCTCTTCAGGAGTAGTTGATATCCTTTTATATGCGTTATCTTATAATCAAAAAACTGGAGCGCTCAACCATTTGGATACATAGGTGTAACCAACTAGTATACTATCTTTGGATAGTAAGTTTTTCAATGGTGAGATAATGGAATGTAAAATAAAAATAATCATGAAAATAAGACAGAATTTATCCTTAAGTCAGTTATGGATAATCCTATGGGGGTATGACACATTATAATCTATCATGGAGACTTAGCTATAGGGCTTCGTAATTCCTTATAGTTCAAGAGTGCGGCTCTAAGCTTTTAGTGGAGTAGCGTTAGAGTTGATAATTACAAAATATATCAGGGATATTAAGTTTTATAATTATCAGGATCTTGAACTATATAGGTCCATCAGGTCCCCTTTGCTAGCTCATAATAAATCCTGTAACAATACGGTGTGCTTTTTCAATAAATTGGTGACTTATGTCAAATTATCAGTTTGGCTAAAATTTGATGGAATCAGAAAATTCATGTTTGTCTATCGATTGAATTGATTTTGTGAAAAAATTAATTCAAGATAAACTTATTGAATTATCGGGATTAAATAATTCATGTCTGTTTATCGGTTGGATTAATTTTGAATAAATTAATTCAAGATAAACTTGTTGAATTATTAGGAATATTTATTTTCTTAAAGATTCTCTAGATATGACTATTTTAATTAAATAACTTCACTATTGGGCTATTTGAATTAAAATTGAGGCTCTATCCCGAGAATCTCGGGTGGGAAATAAAAGATTTCCAACGATCATTTATCGTAAGTTTGACCTGCTGATGGAGTATGTTCGGCAGGTAGATCTGCCAGTTTGGCCTGCAACTGAGCGATAAATAGATCATGTATTTTCATACGGATCTTATCTGATATTGATTTTGATTCGAATTTTCAAGGCCTTATCTGATAAGGACTGACCACTAGGCCTAATCTCTATAAAAGGGGAGAAAGACTCACTGTTATTTAGATTAGCTGAGAAATCTAGGGCGAGTACTCTGCTACTGAGACTTTGAAACTCCTCGGAGAGCTGTTGTTCACAAATCACTTACTATGGCTTTGAGTATTTCTCAATTGGTTGGAAGAAGAGTTGCTTGGTGGAAGAGCTGTATGAGTGTGCCTGCACACACACCATTCGAGAATAAAGAATAGCAAAGAAAGCCAGTTACTTGATGTCCTTCTACAACGTTCTTTCTCTTCATTAATTGCTAGAGCTTTTCAGTAAACAAGGTAAGTAACATCTGGTTAATTTATGCACATAGTATGTCAAACTTGTGTTTTGAAAAATACTCTGGTATAAAAAAAATTTAAAATTCTGCTACGTACTACTTTTCCAACAAATCCATCTTTAGTAAATCAGAAGTTATTTAGTTATACATTTCAATGAAATTGTACGAAATATACTTTTAAAAATGATATATGTTATTAATATAATTAAACACATCTCAAATGATTGTAAAACATTATATAATGCAATTAATGTCATGAAATTATACAATGCATTGGCCAAAATGTATATGAGAATACCGGGCATCACACCACTTGGGTCAAAGTTTTAACGATACAATGTATGAAATGCCTTAGGAATGTTTTTGGACATAATGGGCTTTGAACCAATCACGAGCCCAATAAATGAATTAAAATAATGATTATTTAGAATTTAGTCCATAAACCATAAAGTTATGTCATTATTAAATTATTTAATTGAAATAATCTAAATCTTAGGTAACAATTAGATAATAAATAAATTATTTAAATTAATTAATTCTCAATCTTAGTACAAATTACTAAAGGCAATTAAGGAAAACTAAAATTATGAGAATTTATTAGTCCTTGTAATAGAAATAATGATTCCTATGATAGTTTGATGAAGGGAGATGCGAACTAATGAAATGATCAAAATCCTTATGATTATGCTAATATAAAATTAGCATAAAATAAGTTATTTTTACACTCTTAATGGGTGTTTTTATACAGATTTTTGTTTTGATAGAGGAAATTTTGGGCAAATAGAGAAACTTACTTGAAGAAAACAAGTAAGTAGGAATCCAATCTATAATACAAATAGTTTTTAAATAATTGTTTCTAAAAGTAGAAAGCATGTTTAATTTTATGTTATAGTATGCGATGCTAAGCCATGCTGTATACTCACTAAATAAGTTCAATAAAACTTAAGAACGAATTAAATTTGAGTGTCGTAATAACTTCTCGACCTATGGGGTGGCTTAAGATTTAAAAATAAAAATAAAAAAATTAGATCATTGGTGTTGTTGAGACTTTGGAAATCCTAACTTCTTGTTGATTGCAAGCAACAGGTATGATTGCTCAGGCCCAACAAAATAATAATACGTGATCATAACTAAGCATAATTGGCACATGCATATTATTGTTATATGTTATTTTAAATGTTTTGCGAGTTATAATTCCTTTTTACTATGCGAAAGGTCACTCAAATATATTCATACTATAGGTAAGCAACCTAACAGTAATGCCTAAAGGGCAGTGGCAAAGCGACGGACGATCAAAGTGGAGTTAAGATTTGAAAATAAAATAAATTAGATCATTAGTGTTGTTAGGACCTTGCAAACCCTAACTTCTAGTTGATTGCATGCAATCAGTATGACTACTCGAGCCCAACAAAATAATAAGACATGATAATAACTAAGCATAATTAGCACATGCGTATTATTGCTATATGTTATTTTAAATGTTTTACAAGTTATGGTTCCTACTTGTTGAGTGAAAGCTCATCCAAGTATGTTCATACAATAGGTAAGCAACATATCAATAATGCATGATGGATGGTAGTGAAGCGGCAGATGATTAGAGTGAAGTTTTGGGAAATAAATACCACGCGCTTTAATTTTCACAACTAGTTTTGTTATTTATGCCCTTTTAATTATATGTAAAACTATATGACTCTAGTAATATATTTGTATGCTTTGGATGACTGTTAAACCACTATAATATGTTACTAAATTTTGTTGTAACAAAAAGTGAAAATGATTTGAATTAAAATTTGATTTGTAAAGTTATTTTAAAAAAAATGTTCATTGAAATTATGTCATCTAAATAAATGTACATACAAAAAGTTAAGTAATGGCCACATACATAAGGTCGTTAAAAGAAGGGACGAAGGTAGCCACCAACAATCCACTAACCATACATGTGTGGCAGGAAAATGTCCCCCCTGGACTTGAAGACGTGTTGGAGTCCTGATGTTCTTGGAAAGTATCGTGGTAGTGATGAAGCACCTCTCAAAACAAGATATAGACCTCCACCCAAACCAAGCTCACCGCCACCATTTTTAACTGCATATCCATCATAAAATTGGGAACTAGCATCTTAGGCCAGGAGTCTGACAAACCTCCCAAGAGTAGCACTAGACTCCGATCCATCTGATTATTAGAGACATAGTGCTAGAACTCCTTGTTGAGAAAAATCCTAGCCGAGAAGAAAAGCAATTTACAAAAGATTTAGGCAAGGGCTAGTGAGGGCACACCTTTATAGCGTTTAAAAATAGAAAAATAAATTCAGAAATAATTAAAACTAAAAGGTATAATCACGTAATTAATTAAAAAAATTATTATTCAATTCTAAAAAGAAAAGTTATCATTATGTATTCTTGAAAACATCGCGTTTTGAAACTCAGTCTTCCATAGACGTCATTGGTTAAATCATGTTCTATTTTAAAACCACCCCTAAAAGTTGTAAAATTATTTGTGGATGTGTACAAAAGACATATATTAACCTTCTTTTATCAATGTGTTGCTGGACTTTTTTATTATTTCTTGTAGTGTATCAATAATATTTTTGAGTATTGTAAGGTAAAATATATACTCGGCCTAAATCAAAATTTACTGAATTTATTAAATTTTACGTTTTAATAGCTATAATAGTCCCTAACCTTTCAAAAAAAATGAAAATTTGGATTCTAACCTTTGTATATATATATATATATATATTTAGCAAGGAGAAATGTTTTTTTTAGATGCAAAAAGATGAAGTTAATAGAGTCCATTAAAATCAGTCCCACGTGATGTGTACATAAATAGCTTTTTGTGCAAAATATGAATTTGACCTTGCTTTTTTTAGGGGAAGAATAAAACGGGCTTTTTAATTTTTTTAATTTGTAAAACCATATTTTTCTAAAATATATTTCTATTTTTTTCTTCCTTTGTATTTCTAAACCAAATAATTCTCAAAAAATTTGACTAATTTTTTGCTCATGGAGGTTGACTTTTGGTGTTCCAGACTGTTTAGATGATATTCATTAGGTAGAAGGCGTTGATCATCCCTCTTGTTGTAAGTGTACAATTCTTTTGTTATTACATTTTTTTGTCTTAGAGTTGTAGGTTTTTGTTATTTTGATTATTTTTGCTAAATAAGGTTGTTGGTTTGGGATTAGTGGATGAAATAATGAAATGTGTTTGGGATTAGTGGAAGAAATATGTTGCTTAATCACTTTTTCTTTTTGTTTTGCATGAGACAAGTTTCTTGGTTATTGCTAACGGAAAATATATTATTTAGGTTTTATAAATCTATTACATATTCTATGCATTTTGATCAGAATGTATGACATTTTTTTATTTTCCATTTAGGGTTTATTTAATTATCAAGGGTTTGCAATATTTATGTTTAAATATTGGGTCTTTAATGATATTATATATTGGTGTAATTTGCTTGGACAGGTGCTATATAGGTATTTGTAAGTTACTTGAATAGTTTGTTCGTGCTATTTTGTGTTTGAATCTATTATGTGATGTTAAATACACATGGATGTATTGTTTAATTTAGTAGTAGTTGAATGTTTTGTATTATTTTTTTTTTTTTTTTCAATTATAGACCCTGACTAAAATGTGATTTTTACCATTAAATTTCATCATGAGGGGAGATGAGATATTGAGCTATATTTGGGGGACTGTGGATTATTTTGAGGTCAACAGTTTTCATTTTTCTTCCTGTCTTTGATTTTGAAGATCTTACTAAAAATTTAGGATATAAGGAGAAAATAGACTGTTATTGGAAAAGTGTAGGATGCTATGATTTCCAAATTAAATGTAATCAAGAGCTCTTCAAGATGTTTTAGGATCATGATTCAATAAGGGTTTGTAATACATATATATTTGAATCTGTGCCGTCCATTGTGATGGTAGATCTCAATGTTGATGATATTGTAGATGTATGAATCTACAATTAGAAACGAATTAAATTAGCATTTGATTAATGAATGGAACGAAATGGATTGGGTCCTCGCACACCATTATTAGATCCTAAACATTCTTTAAATACACAAATTATCGGGTTACAAATAATTAGAGATACTAATGACATGAAATATGGAGTATCATGAAATATGATGTGAGTTATGCAACTTTTGAAAATGGGATTGTTATATGAAGATAATAATGACAGCAGTAGTTGCATCATGATGATGATTTTAGATGTACAGATACGAGTTTCAAAAATGCTATTGGGAAATGTATTTGTGTTTTGAAATTTCTATATATGATTTTCAATTTGAAAATTATTAAAAAATCCCTTCAGTTAATCCTGGAATCTGTATGGTTGTTTATGACTACCTTGTGACTTAATAATCCATCAAGCATGATTCTGTATTAGCAAATCCACATATTTAATCACATTGCCCCATCAATCAGAACTCAAACAAATAAAGACCATAATACAACCATAAGTTTGTTGTAAGTTGTTTTTGTTGGAAAATGGCAATTGGATGAATGAGAAATTGATGCTCTTAGTGGAGATTAATGGAGGTCATAAACCTCAAGTTGTAACACCCAAATGCATGGTTAATAGGAGATTATAAGTTTCATAATCATGGAAAATGAAAGGTTACAACCGATGGTTTAATGGGAGATTATAAGCTCCATTATCATGGTAAATGAAGGGTTGCAACCGATGTCATTATGCACATAAATCCTGGATTGTAACGTCCATTCTTTTAAGCCTATATATAGAACGGTCCTCCACATGTTTGAGATATACAAAAATTCATAGAATTTGCACTCATCAAGTTGTAAAGTTATTTTCTTTGTTTTCAAGTTCCACCTAGTTTTTGTTGTAGCCGTTTTTGGTGATAGAAGGAAACATAGTTTCAAGTTCGTCGGAAATGGTATCCAATAGTGCTTAAGATTCCACTGGTAGTCGTTGTATCCTGGGAGACAGACATCCATCGAAACCTCGTGCACAACCAGAGGGGACGAATCTATTTTAAGGAAAGCGTGTGCTTCACGTGCCTCGACCATTTTCGTTTAATTTTCACGTTGCGTTGCTTCCATTGAAGTTTTGTTATATCTGTTTATCTTTAATTTCATTTGTCAATCTTTTACAATTGTTACTTGTTTGTCTTATTCATATTACCTGATATATAGATTCAACAATCTTAAAACAGATTTTCTCCCAAGACGGTCAGGTTACTAGAATGAAGGAATGGACCTTATAATTTCCTTTTCGTATTTTGGTTGCTTGTTAGCATATATTACAAATCCATTGTTTATTCTTTTTAGTTTTTAATATTCTGTTAATATGAGTACAAACATCTTATTATAGATTCTTTGCTTGCATATTTGTTTGTGAGAACTTCATTACATTTCAAATTTGATAATGGTTTTGTTATTTTTGTAAACGTATGCTTTTGTTATGAATGTTTGGTATTGTTACATTCAGGTTGTTTTAGTTATTTATGTTGTTGTTTGCCTAGGATTTGTTTTGTCACATTCACGTATTATGACATTTATTTTATGTTATTCATATATTAAAGATTCGATATTATATTGATCTTTTATTGTAGACTTTATTGTCTTTCCCATTTATTGAAATCAGTTTTGATAATGTACAAACTAAATGAATATCAATATCTCATTTATTATAAACGTTCATTTTCATTGCTTATATATAAATGTTGCATTATATTGTTATTGTCTTCTCATTAATGTAAATTGTTGCTTCGGTTCCATGTGTGTGTGCGCGCACTATCTTAATTAGAATATGTATAAATTGTTTGATACATTAACAATGGTGCATATCCATATCCTTTAAAGTTGTTCGTGTCCAATTACGTTTCTTGTTCTGAGTTGAATTTTCGTCATTATGCATGGTTACCTGAAAGTGGACGTTTTACAAGTATTAATTATATTTGGTTTTGTTAATAATGATTGCATGTTTAGAGTCTCTATATTTTTCTCTGGCTGTGAATCTTTATGTGTTTTACTCTATATTGTTATTATGCAAGTTGTCATACGTTTTATTGAATTTTGTTGTATTCCGTTTGCTATAGCTCTATTCATATTCATTATCATTTAAAGCCTCATTATTTTCTACAAATGTTTTGGTTTTGCTATATGCATTAACATTTTGTTGAATGCTTCAGGTTATACATTATGGTACATCATATTGCTCGTTTATAGTATTGTTACATATAACATATTATTACGATAGAAGATTACATATCGATGTTAGAGTTTTGGTCATTGTTTTCAATTCTTTAACTTATTGGTTGTTTATGTACTTTGTTTTCCTTATAAATGATTGTCACGGTTTTGTATTTTTTTTTCTTCGTTTGTTATTTACATTAATTAGTTAATTATTGGTTTATAGTTTGTTTACGTTTTATTTGTTTGTGTTCTTGGTTTTTGATAGTTTTTAATAACAGTTTGTTGTCTATATTATTTCATTAAAAAAAAAAGTTCTATTATGTTTAATAGATTGTTTAAGTTATATAATTGGTTACAGATTGTTAATGTCACCACCCGCCTTTTCGGGCTGTGATAAAACATTTTTCTTACATACTTAGGGGCAAACGTTGAGAGAGCTTTTTTTTTTTTTCAAACTGAATAAATATTTCACATACTATAATTTTTGAAAACTTCCAAAATACTTTCACATTCTTGTATTTACATAAACATTCTTACTTTACAACATTTCTCTGTTCAAACTCTTCTTTTTGAAATATCTTTTAATACACACGGCGGAAATAGTCATTAGCGAACTCCATACCCAATCTGCACACATCATCTGTCCGCTAGCTCATCGTTAGAATTTATTCTGACCTTCTCGTCGGAATACCTACAGCATAAAATACTTGATGAGCTAATGCCCAGTAAGTCCCATAAATCCCACATGGACAATCAAATGAATGCATGGTTCAATTATGCTTTCTTATGAACTTTCCTTATCTTCATCATTTCTTATCTTCCATTAGGGCCCAAGTGTTCATACCATTGCACAATTTCATTAAGGTCTACGTAACACCGTGACCATATTTTATCCTTTAAACTCCCCTTGCTTTGGGAGTCAGTACGACACTTTTCTTAACTTCTGGTGACATATTTACTAATCCATTTAATATGGTTGTCATACCAGGCATGAAATGATATTCACATGTTATCCATAAAACATAAGTTCGTATGCATTGTAGAGTACCCACAAGTACCTATTTCATAAACATACATGTTTTCATGATCGTGTACACAAGTACACCATAT
>CAMOHE010054663.1:1923-39214 GCA_946598075.1 Artocarpus hirsutus | reverse complement strand
AAATAAATAACGCGATGGGACTCACAAGGACGAAAGTGACATCAATAGCGACATTGGGACAAGTCGTACAGTACACGTGTCATACCACAGTTATATAGAAAATACCATTTCAATCCAAAGAGCCAGGTTCCGATCCTAGGACCTTCCTCCCTCTTTAAAACCTGGAAGGGGATATTTAAAAATAGGAAACGTGAGCGGAAGGCTCAGTAGGATGATTAGTTGAAAACAAGTTATTTTCAAATATCATTCACAAATCATATTTACTAAATCAAGTCTCAAAAATTATTTATAAAGATTGATAAATACTTACTTGAACAAGTCTTTGACAAAACGTCACCATACGGGTTTTGGAAATCCAAAATAAATATTAAAACACAATTCTTCAAAATTAATGACAGAAATCAATATTAGAGGGAAATATTTGAGAAGTAAATTTCGGCCAAAACAATTTAAAAAGGCTACCAAAGGAAGGGATGAAAATATCCTACCTCATTGGAAATCCAATAACGTAAGCTCCAAATAAAATCCAACGTATGCTCCGTATACATTTAAAACCTTAAAAACTGCATTTAAAATAAAAAATCATATTCAACAATTATCATTATGTCAGTTTAATTATTAGTGTGCCCCTTTGACTCAAATAATCATAACCCAAGATCATAATCCTTTTTGAAACATTTCAAAATCATTAAACATTGAAGACTAGAAGAAAAATATAATTTTTCAAGTCCATAGTCGGCCTGCCGGTTTCCCTGGTTCGGCCTGCCGAACTGCACAGTTCGGCCTGCCAGAAGTCCAAGTCTGATCGGCCGAACATTCCCAGGTTCGGACTGCCGGTCGGATGAATCCGGCCTACCGATCCTTTGAATCCGGCCTGCCGAACACGAAGTTTGGCCTGCCGATCTGGCAAAATCAGGGGACCCGAGACTTCTAGTCTCGACCTTCCCAAGCTCCAAATCTCAAATTAAAACCTGTTTTTCAATTCCCAGATCATGAAAATCATATCAAAATCATAGAAAATCATAATAGGACAAATTTAAATCATTTTCCCCAAATTTAAACTCAATTTCACAATAAATTTGAAAATCTAAGAAAAATGTAAAAATTTGATGAAACTAATTTTTATTCAGATAAAACATAGATTCATAGTAAAATAAGTCCTATAAGCTCAGATTAAACATTATCTAAGTTCAATGAAGCTCGAATTGCAAAATGCATAAAAATTCAAAACAAAAATCAAAATTTTGGAGAGAGAGAGCTAACCTCAAATCAATGTTTTTGAAGAGGATTTCTAGCTTGAATCTCCGTCTCTTAACTTCAAATCAATGAGTTTAAAGATTGAGAATGAAATTTTGCAAAGAAAATGGAGAGAAGGAGAGACGGGAATTAGAGAAAGAGAAAGACGAGAGAGAGAGAGGCTGGGCGTGAAAATGAAAAGGAAAAGCAAGGGAAAAAGAAATAAGGAAAAGAAAAGAAAAGCCTTAAGGGCATTTTCATAAATAAGAGAGAAATACGGGATAAAAATATCATTTTATATTTTTAAACCAAAAATCAAACTTTAAATATAACAAATACAATAAAATCTCCAAATAACTAAAATTAAAGACAAAATTTTACACAAGCACACTTAATAATTAAGCTTAACATAACTAACCTCACTTTAAAATTCAGGGGCGTTACAACAGCCCAGACTGCACTCGTGTCCGTATGTTTACTGCCGCAAAGCAGCAGGAAATGGCCAAAGATTCGAGTTCTCAAGAGTTAAAAGCAGGAGAGAAAAAGAGGAAGAAATTAAAAAAATTACAAAAGGCGCAAATCGCGCAGATTTTGATCGAAAATATTAAGAAATGAATAGTAAAAAAATTTTTAAAATGCATTAATATGTGAGCTACAGTAGCAATTTTACCTATAAATATGGGTTCTCAAGCCCGTTGTTCCTAACCCCCTTAGATGGTGTAAATTCTAGTTTTAGTTTTTATGTTTAGTTTTTGGTCTTTGTTTTTGTAAAATATTTCCTAGTTTATGTTGTAAAAATTATACTCAATAATATTTCTAGTATTTTTATTTTAAGTATGTCTTTTTAATTTTCCTTTTTAGCTAAGCTGAAAGGGGGAAACTCTAGCAAAATTCTCTTAAATATGTTTAGTTTTTCTTAGTTTTCTTGTAGTTATAATGCCAAAATATTTTCTAGAAAACTTAAGATTTTAGAATTTTTTTAGCTAGAACTCTATCAAAATTCTGGTTTTGATTTTTTAAAGACATAGAATAGCACAAATAAGTCTTGCGAGAACCCTGACCGTAAACAGAGAATTGCTCGATAAATACTTAACTTATTATTTTAGTTGTTATTTAGTTAAGTAATGCTAAAATTCTTCTCGTTCATTAAGTTGAGCTTTTGATGCATTATAGACATGAAATGATGCAGTAAATGCTTAAAAATGCTTGATTTATTACCGACATAAAATGACATAATGTATACTTAAACCAATTAATAAATAATTATAAAAACTAAAATATGTTTAAGTTGATTGCTAGATCGGAACCTTTAAACTTAACTTTGTTATAATTATTGCTTTATTTCTTTTAATTTGTTGTTATTATTAAAGTTATTTTAAATTAATTGCACTTGTTGTTAAAGTTTTATTTTTATTTGAACTGTATTTTTTGTTATTGAAATTCTAAAATAACGAAAAACTAAAAATGAAAGAATGCTATAAAAACGTGTAAATATTGTGGATATATTTTGAAAATAATAAATATTATCCTTATAATTTTTTAGCTTTAAAAATAAATAATTAATATAACAAATGTATTGGACCTTTAAGTTTACCTTCCCTCATGGGTTTGACCTCGGATTTACCAAGTTTTATTACTTAAACAACCTTATCCTTGGAGTTATATCGAAATGTACTTTTTAAGACCGAACAAGTTTTTGGTGTCATTGTTGGGGAACAAAATTGCTTTTAGCATAGTATATTTTGTATATTACATTTCTTTTCCTTTTTATTTTCTGTTTTACTTACTTGTTTTCTGTTTTATTTGTTTTCTTTAAATATTTGCTGTTTTGTAGGAGTTACGTATTGTTCATGTAGGAATTTGCATAGTTTTCTGTAAGTTACTATTTACATAGTTACTTTCATGTCATGTACTATTCACTTACTATTCGTAAAAAATAAAAAATAAAAAAATCTTAAAAATTTTATTTCATTTTCTTTAATTTGTTAAAGAATTATTTTGTTAGTTTTTAGGTTTTGAACTTAGAAATAAAATTTCATTAATTTTAGATTAGGTTTTTTAAAATACTTAAGAAAAAAATGTGTTTTTTTTCTAAAAAGTATTCTTTGAGCAAGTTCTGTTTGGGAAGTGGAACTGATTCCAAAATTTTTCCCATAACTAGTTATTTTTAGAGATTCTCTCGACACCAATCATTCCAAGAATGCTGTTTTGACTAGGAGGTTGTTTTTAAGAAGCCTTTAGTCCACCAATCTTTTATGGGAACATTCTTAAAGGATATAATTCTCAAAATCTACAAAATAAATAAGGCAGATGCTTTTTGTTTACTAGCTTATTCTCCTTGAATAAATAAAAGCTTAGTATCTCGTCTAGAAAATTTTGTAAATAATATAAAAAATTTGTATGATGATTTGGTCTTGTGTGTCTAAAACTTGTACAGCCTGTTTGGCAAAGTTGGTTCTAACTAGTTTTTCAGTTAGGAATAGCATAAAACTCTCATATGTTACAATAGAAGGAAAAAAATTGCTATAGTGTAGAGCTCTCACATACTGTAGTGCTTACAGTTCTAACCATAATATCAAACACCCTAATAGATTAACTAGGAAAAGTTTAAAACCACCTTTAGTCTCTGCTATGTCTTCATATTCACTCAAAATGGCTGATGATGAAAGTGTTCATAATGAAAACATTGTTAATTAACAACTCATCAATCTTATGCATTCAATGCATGATTATTTACAGCCATCTTGAGAATCCACTTCATCATGTTTGGTTTTTCCTCTCAATGCTCATAACTTTAGGTTTAAACTAGGAATGATTAATTTGCTTCCAACTTTTCATGATTTAGGATCTGAAAATCCTTATTTGCACCTTAGAGAGTTTGAAGATGCTTATGCTACCTTTACTGACCTAGATGTTTCAAATGAAATTGTTAGGTTAAAACTTTGCCCTTTTTCTTTGACAAATAAAGCTAAAACTTAGCTTACATCTTTAAAACCTAGGTCAATTGGTACATAGCGAGAAATGCAAACCGAGTTTTTCAAGAAATTCTTTCAACTTATAAAACCAACACTTTGAAGAAACAAATCCAAAACATTTTCCAGAATGCAAAGGAAGTTTATTTTTAGTGTCGAGAACATTTTGAGGATTTATTGAACTCTTGCCCGCATCATGGTTTTGAAAAATTTAGTCTCTTTTTCAAAAGTTTAACTTTTGAAATACATCAATTCATTGAAACAATTTGTGATGGAGAATTCCTTGATAAAGAACCTGATAAAGCATTGGATTTTCTGGACAACTTAGCTAAAAACTCTCAATATTGGTAACATGTAAATTCTAAAGGCTCAATTAGGTTTAATCATGCTAATGCTCAAAGTGGTGTTTATCAACTTAGTTAAGAGAATGACCCAAATGCTAGGATTGTCAGTTTGTCAAGAAAGATTGAAGCCAAGAATGTAGGAATGTTGAGGAACCTAAGGTTGAAACTTTGCGTAGTATTTATTAAACTCTAGGACATTCAACTTATGACAGTCCAGTTTTTAAGGAAGTGTCCCATGAATAAGTAAATTTCACAAATCATATGGATCAACTTAGGAAACCTTTCCATCTCATCATTCTGACACATGTAATCTGTAATAGAGAAATCATCCCAATTTTAGTTAGAGGAATGATCAACCATAGGAATCACCACCATATCCACCTCAAAATTTTCAAAATCATCCACCATTTTCACAACAACCTCAAAAGTCACAATATCCACCAAATCAACAATTTCAAAAGCCTCCACAAAATTTTCCACATCTAAAAGTTTTAATTCATGAGTTAAAACTCTTGAGGATATTTTGCAAAAATTCATTTAGAAATAGGAACTCATTAACATTTGCACTTCACAAGACATTCATGAGATTATAGAATCCATTTCTAAGCTCACTTCTTTACTTAACATTAAAAAAAAAAGGCAAATTCCTTACTCAAACTGTACATTACCCTTCTATCAATGAAGTTGCCTCTTCAAGTTCTTCATCACAACAAGAAACTGTTAATTTTGTTTCAACTCTTTAAAGTGGTAAAATTGTTGATAAAATTATTAATTTAACTTTAAAAAGTGATAATAAAGTTAATGGCAAAACTGTTAATTCAACTCTTTAATTTTGTTTCCACAAACTTTGCTTTTAAAAGAGAAGTTTGATAAGAATGCTGAAATTTTGAACTTTTCAAGCAAGTCAAAATTAACATTCCATTTTTAGATGTAATTAAATAAGTTCCATCTTATGCTAAATTTTTAAAAGATTGTTGTACTATTAAAAGGAAGCATAATATGACTAAGATTGCATTTTTGGCTGAGAATATTAGTTCCATCATCAACATGATTCACCATTGAAGTACAAAGATCCGAGTTGTCCCACAATTTCTTGTACCATAGGAAATACTCAAATTGACCATATATTATTAGATTTTAGTGCTAGTGTCAACCTTTTGCCTTATTCTGTCTATCAGCAATTAGGTTTAGGTGAATTTAAGCAAACATCTATTGCACTTTAGTTAGCTAATCATTCTGTGAAAATTCCAAAAGGAATATTTGAGGATGTGTTAGTTCAAATTGATAAGTTTTACTTCTTAGTGGACTTTATTGTTTTGGAAACACAACCTGTTTCCACTTCAAATTTTCAAGTCCCTATTATTTTATATCATCAATTTCTTGCAACTTTAAGTGCCTTGATTAATTGTAGAAATGGTATCCTAAAATTGTCTTTTGGAAACATAACTTCAAAGTTCAATGTTTTCAACATGTTGCAACCGACAGATAAATAGTGTGAAGTCAACTTTGTTGAAGGAAGTACCTTTACTAGACTGCTTAATCCTTTAGCAAGTTTGGTCATTTCTTTTGAATTGAGTGATCTATCAAAAGTTAAGACTTGTTCCATGACTACTTTAACTAATGAAACTCATAAAGTTGAGAATTTCATGGTGATAAAAAGCACCATTGAAAAACCTGATTTAGGAAAGGAAATTCCTAATTTAGGAAAAGAAATTGTTGGTGAAAATGAACGTATTGAAAATAAAGAGTTTGATCTTGCAAAAGAACTTCTAAAATTTAAGGGTAACCAAGGTTTTTAGGAAGTCTTTTGTCTTTGTCAATCTAGACCCAATAATGTTCCACCACCAGCCACTGATCTTGTGGATTCTGATGAGAAAGTAGTGAATGATTTTGAAAAGAAATGTCAAGAAGCATTAAATGATGATAGTTTTTGGGGACTTTCTTTTTCTTACAAACCAACTTAAAATGATCATTTAACTGCCTCTGTTGATTTTATTTATATAAATTCATACTCAGATGAATAATTTGTAAATTTTAAATAGTATTTTTATTTTTTTTGTTTTTGTTTTTTATGTGTGTTATTTTACTTTTTATTTTTTGTGTCGATTTTCCTAAAATTCAAAAAAATATTTTTTGAAAAATTTGTTAAAGTGACTAAGATTATAGGGGATATAGTCAAGTTTGACTACTTGGTATTTTTATATCAACAGCCTCTAAAAACATATTTTAATAGGAATGGTTATCAATAACTTTTTATGATAATTTAGACTTTTGAAAATTTTAATTTTAACAAAAAAAGGCAAAAAATTGGAAATGCTTAAAAAACACATAAAAATTAAGAAAATTAAAAAACACAAAAATATTTTAAGTTAGTTTTTAATGTGTTTAGTATTCCGTTAGGTTATTTAGCCTATTTTTAGTTTAGCCCACCAGTATTTAGAATAGTAGTTCACACATCTGTACAGTTTTCATCGTGTCTAAATAGTAATCCACCCTTTGTCTACATAACTCATCACTTACATCCAAGCTAAAAATTCTCTACTCTTTCTTTCTCTAAATTTCTCACTCTTTCTCTAAACTCTCAATTTCTCTCTATCGTCTATCTAGAATTCCTAGAAATTTTCTAGAATTCTTTCAAAGTTTTTCGATCTTTCAAACACTTCTTCCAAAAAATTTTCAATCTGTTCTCTATTAATCCTTAAAATCTTCTCAATACACTTTCAAATCCACTTAAAGCACTCAAAATCTCCTAGTTTCTCAATTTACTCGGAAGAATCTCATTTTTTTCTCTTTTACCATGGATTCTAAATACAAGCATCTTAAGAAATGTTTTTCTTCTCTTTCTCAGAAAGAAAGTAGATAGAAGTGCAAAACTAGAATCATTTGCCTTTGGGCACTTTCTTGTTTTAAACTCCAACTGATATTAAAATGTATATAGAAGGACTTGTTCATCCTAGTGATGTAACTAATAGAGGTCTACCTAGAATGGGTATGAGCCTATGTGCTAGAGAAAAAAGAGCCCGAGCCATAGCTTCAAAGTATCCTAAGTGTTCCCGTTAAAATTATGAGCTTAAGTGTAAGTCAAAAGGTCTTGCGTCTACGAATAGGGAGGATAAAATAATTTTCTATAAGGTTGTCATTTTAAAAGAAAACTTAGACTATTTTCATGATTCTCTTCTCGACCATCCTAGTGAGTATGTTTAAGGAGCGATCCATAGACTTTGGCCTTAATTTCATGCTAAGAAATAATATCTTAGGAATCTAACATTAAAAAACCAAATTGTTCAGTTTGCAAGAAAGTTAGATGAGAAGTAGACTTTAGATCCTTGTAGTTCAAAACAAAATCTAGAAGTTTTCTTTGTGTTTGTGTGTTTTTCTTTTTCCTCTAAAAGAAAATGTTGAAAATTTATTTGAGACCTATTCTTAGTATTAATAAAAAAATCATCAGAATGACTGAGTGACAAAATTTTTAGAAACGTGTTCTAATTTGATTCATTCTCGAATAAAATTTCATCAACAAAAAGATTTTTGTTTTTGTGATATTTTTATAGTGGTTGTTTAATAATTATAATTGTACTATTTATTTTTTAATAATAATGTTTTGTCTTTTTGTCAGATGCATTATTTTCTTTTGGTAGGTTTTTTGTGTGTCATGTAAGATAAGTTTTGTCTTGATTTTTAGAATTCAGTCCCATTTTATCAAAAGTTATACAGTAGTGTATTGTTTTTCAAAACTTAAACAGTTTTGTTAGGTAAAAATTTTCAAAAGTTCTATAGTTGTGTCATATCTATAAATCTTTTTATACATGTACTCACAACTGTCCTTACCTAATTTTACCCAATATTCTATCTTTTGTTTCTACTTAGATGTGTATAAGATCCTGTTATAGTTTTGGGTTTTACTTAGAGCGGTGTAAAATAGAGACAGCCTAAAAAAAACATAAAACATTAAAAAAAGAGTCTTAGTCTTAGAAACCATTATGACAACTTTGTCCAAATCATCTCAAAGCTTCACAAATGTACCATTATGACAACTTTGTCCAAATCATCTCAAAGCTTCACAAATGTCTATGTGTTTTGCTGTTCTAATTCAAAAAAAAGTACTGATTACATAGAAGTTGCATTCTATTTAGGTTTTGTCTTGGCTAAGAAAAGAATGAATCTTATGTATGGAGGGGGTATTCTAGGTTTAATGGGTGCTATCGTTGCTCGAGTTCGTTTGAGAGGTACTAGAGCCTTAGATATTATTCCAAGTGTTTTTGCTCAAAGTTGTCTGTGTGATCAAACACTGGGTGTTGAAAAAATAGTTGAAGGTATCCCTAAGTGAATAAAAGATATATAGTTCCTCTGATGCTTTTATTGCTATACCTAAAGGTTTAGATACTTTAGAAGAACTCTTTGCTTTTATTAGCTGGAAATTGTTAGGCATCCACTCATTGGTATCTTAAACATAAATGGTTTCTTTAACAGTTTGTTTAGTTTTCTAGATAATGTTGTGGATCAAACGTTTTTTGTAGAGTCTTGAAGGAAGATGTTTGCCTCTACTTCGATGCTGAGGAATTGCTTGAGAAGATATAGATTGTCACTTTTGAGATAGACACTGCAACTTTAAAGCTAGATTGGAAGAAGAAAGATAGCAAAAAAGGCTCTTGAGATTTGGATCTTTCTCTCTAAACTCTATCTACTTTTAGTTTTGCCTACTACAAGTTCATTTATGTTTCTCTTTATTTTATATTTGTGTTTTTAGTAATGCTTTTGTATATATATGTTGTTGATCTTTTTGCTTAATCTTATTAAACATGACAATATTCAACTTAGGTTGGAGGAGAGGGTTGTGTCAAATTTTTTTCAAAATTTGTCAAAATTTTTTGATTTTGTGTTAAAGTTTTAATGGGACTAGTTTTAAAAGCCAAGCAAAAAAAGGAAAAAAATTAAAAATTTAAAAAATAAAAAAAATGGTGTATTATTTGTAAAACTTTAAGATTCATATTTTTTAAAGTCGGGATGGCTGAGTGAAGAATTTGTCTTGAAATGCGCCTTGATGTGGTCCGAAAATGTAATCTTAGGTGTTTGTATAATCTGATCTTTGCATCTTCTTTTTGTAGCATGCATGTTTGAAGGTGGCCGATATAAGGAATACTTACCGGCTATTTGGCTAAGTGGTGGGAACCACGGTTCCCATAACAAACTCAGTTATGAAGAATGTAAAGCTCTCACATGCTAGTAACAATAAAAAAATTGCTACAGTATAAAGCTCTCACATGCTACAGTAAAAGTGGTTCTAACTAACGGCTCCCACCACCCTTCTAAACACCCTTTTAATATTCTTCAAATGTATCTTCGCCTTATTAAAAATAGTTGAGTAAAAGAGTGACTAGTATTATAAACGTATTTATACATGTTTATAAAAACTGTGTGTTTGCATTACATCTAATTGTTTTGTTTTAAAAACAAAAACAAAAAAAATTTAAAAATATTAAAAATCTAAAAAATATGAAAAATTCAAAAATCTTAAAATATTTTATAATATATGTAAATATTTTCGTTTTTTGATGATTTGCCTCTTGTTTGATGATAAATCAAAAGTTATATAATTTTCATGACTTGTAGTAAAATTCAAATATTGCTTAGGTTTATGTTAGTTTCTATTGTATGCCTTATATTTAGGTTGTGATTTTTCCCAAAATCTTGAGCACTTATCTTGAATTATGATTTGTTATACTAACTTAGAGATTGTTTATGTTCGTATAATCTGGTTTATATTTTTTTAAAAACTTTAACTTGTTTGAATCCCTTTTGAGGCAAAATCATAGATAACACTAAGTTATAGATATAATTTAGGCCATCTTTTGACCGTTTAAGCTTTTCAAGCTGACTGTTTATATTCTATATCGCTAATCATCTTGTTGAGCTTAATACTTTCATTTTTCTTTATCACCCATGTATTTAGTTAATACTATGTTATCTAGCTTTGGATCAGCTGATTTATTTACATTATACTTTACTAAGAAAATAAAAATGCATGTGCATGCATGAAAGTTCAAAATTAAAGGAATAAAATTATAACATTGTCATAATGGAGCTCAAATAACACTTGTTTTGTTTTTTTTTTTTTAAAAGAGCTCAAACAAATTGTGGGGAATGAAATTAATAATATGTAAAATAATGCCACTAGCATTAAAGATACAATGTCATCCTAAAAAAGTTGGAAGGTTTGAAATAGAGGGACTCGAAGGAAATAATAAATCCACAAGGTCAGACTCACTAGAAGGAGTTGAGATGTTAGACAAATAATTTGACAGTATAGCACGTGAAAAAAAATCCAACGGTCAAGAATAAAGGCGGGAATTCATCCCAAAGGCGCTAAACATTCATAAATAGGAAGATTGGCAAGATGATTGGAGGCGTTTTCCATTTGAAGAATTCAAGGGGCATATTTTGAAGAGAGGGACTCTAAGGCTAATTGAGGTAGAATTTTCTCTCTAGGATCTCTTCTAAGTAATAGAATTTGATAGAAAAATTCTTTGATTTGTTTGGAGAATTCACAAAGTTTCCCAAATTTCCTCTTTAAGAAGTTCAAGATTAGAGATTTTTGAAAGAGAAACATTGAGGCTAATTGGAACAAAATTTCCTCTTAAAGATCTTTGTAATTAACATAATTCAAATGAAAAGTATTTCATTTTTTTGGGAAGTTTAGAAAATTACTTGAGCAAACTTGGTGCCATCTATGGGAAATGAATAATAAAAAAACCTAGAAAGAATAATGAACAACGAAATGGCAATCTCAAAGAGGAACAAAATAAACAAGGAGAGACTTAGCAATCCGCATCGAATTTCTAGATGAGAAACACATCAATTGAGCATGAACATGATTTGATGCAGATATTCAAAAGTTTGTTGCAGAAGCAGAAACAATCAAACGAGGCAATGGAAGCAATTGAGCAAAGCCATAAGGAGCTCGAAAAGCAACCATAGAAGATACCAAGAAGGAGAACATAAAGCTAAAAAATTCAGCCAATAGGGTAGAGTAAGACAAAAAATTTAATGAACAAGAAGAAACTTTAGAAGAAGCAATAATTAAATTTCTGAGGAAGAAAATATAGGTAGAGTAAGCACGTTTGAAAAATAAGGAATAAAAATTGTAAAAGCAATAGAAAGACTAGAGATTTCCTTTTAATTTGTTGTCTACACAAGAAGCCGATGATGAAATCATGGGAACGCTGAAAGACTGCTTGTACATTTCATTAAAGAGATTTTGCAAGAACCAAAGCCAGAAAAGTTTGGTGCTCCAAAGATGAAGATTTTCAGTGGGAGATGTGATATAGTTGAATTTCTGCACCTGTTCAAACAAGTGAAGATTTATTAGGGACAACGACATGTTGGTTTGATCAATTTGAACAAAACTCTTTTTTTTTTATCTAAGCACTTACAAACAAGTCCGTGACTTAGTTTATTTATAATCAAGAAGTGGAGGGCAATGATAGGCATAATGAATGTTAAGATGAGGTCTAGAGAAAATCATCAATCACACCTTGCATGATTCACTAAAGAGCTCAATCAAGTAGAATTCGTGGATGAAAATTTTGGCGGCAAAAATATTCAAACATGGATAGAGGAAAGAACATGAATTGCATAATATTTGCTTGATTCCACGTTGGATTTTGAATTTGGCCATAGTTCAGTAAAACAAAAAAAAAAAGTTAGAGAATGTGCATCAACTTCATTGATTTGAACTAGTGCATGCCCAAATGATGATTATCCTTAGCAAAAAATTGATAAAATGGTAGATGCCAAGATGGGATATGATAAATTGACATTTCTTGATTCATATTCATATTACAATCAAATTTTGACAAGCAAAAAAGATCAAGAGAATACATCATTTATGACAAAGTAGGGGCTCTTGTGTTATAGTGTCTTGCCACGTGGATTGAAGTATGGAGGAGCTACCGATGTTTGACATATATGCCTCAAGAAGTAAAAATGTAATATGTTTTTGGAGACATTTTTATCAATAAAGAGTTTGTTTATTATTATAATCAATAAAGAGTTTGTTTATTATTCATATACCAAATTGTTGTCCTCTTTATGTTCATATTTGTTGAATGTATGATAAGCAAACAAAAGTCTAAGCCTTTAGAATCAGCCATATGATGGATAGATTATGCGAAAGACATGATTTTAAAGGTGACTGTCTAAATTATGAGATCTACAATCAAGGGAATAAAGTTAGGTGCTTTATTCATACAAAGATTGTTATGTTATCTATATCTCTAATAGGAGATGGTTTGTCTTGGCCATCAGAGGTGGACTCCATGAATAGAAACATTAGTGTATTGCCATAAGTGACGATGTATTAGATCAGGACATAAAGTGTAATTGATTTGGAATAATAATTCTATCTCAGCAAACCAATTCACTTTAGACAATCATATGTATTGTATCTTAATCCTAAGATGAATAATAGGCATGTTGTCTTGACTTATGTCATTTGATATACTAAAGGGTGACATCCATATTTTATGTTGGTACGTATATCAATGCGTTGGAGACATGACTCTTGATAGCATAGAATTGTTATTCATAGATATGGAATCCATATCTCCTCTTTAAGAGTCGTTGATATTCTCTTATATGTGTTATCCTGTAATTGGAAAACTAGAGCGCTCAACCATTTAGATATATAGGTGTAACCAAATGGTATACTGTCTTTAAATGGTAAGTTTTTCGATAGTGAAATAATAGAATGTACGAGAAAAATAATCTGGAAGGTAAGATAGAATTTATCCTTAAACCGATTATGGATAATCTTATGGGGCTATAATACATTATGATATGTCATAGAGACTTAGCTATTTGAGCTTCGTAATTCTATATAGCTTGAGTGTGCTGCTCTAAGCTTTTGGTAGAGTAACGTTAGAGTTGATAATTATGAAACGTATATATGGGATATTGGGTTTCATAATTTTTAGGAGCTTGAACTATATAGGTCCATTAGGTCCTTTTTGCTAGCTCATAATAAATCCTGCAACGATATGACGTGCTTTTTGAATAAATTGGTGACTTATGTCAAATTATCAGATTGGCTGAAATTCGATAGGATTAGATAATTCATGTATATTTATCGGTTAAATTAATTTGTGTGAGAAATTAATTCAAGAGAAACTTGTTGAATTATCAGGATCAGATAATTCATGTTTGTTTATCGGTTGAATTAATTTTGAATAAATTAATTCAAGATAAACTTGTTGAATTATCAGGAATATTTATTTTCCTAGAGATTATCTAGACATAACTAGTTTAATTAGATAACTTCTTTGTTGGGTTATTTGGATTAAAACTGACGTTCTATCCCAAGAATCTTGAGAGGAAAATAAGTCGCAGGGATCATTTATCGTTAGTTCGACGGGTTCGCCTACCAATGGAGTGAGTTTGGTAGGCCGATCTGCCAATTCGGCCTATCGACCGAGCTATGTTTTATCACGTATTTTAGATGGGGATTTTATTAGATATTGATCCTGATTCGAATTTTTGAGGCCTTATCTTATAAGGACTAACTCATTGGGCCAACTTCTATAAATAAGAAGTGAGACTCATAAGTTATTTAGATCAATTGAGGAATTAAGAGTAAGCACTCTATACTATGAGTCTTTGAAACTCCCTAAGAGTTATTGTTCATAAACCTCAAACCTTAGTTCTGGGTTTCCTCAATTGGTTAGAACGAGAGTCACCTATGGAAAAGCTGTACGAGTGTACCTACACACACACCGGTCGTGGATTTAGAATAGCAAAGAAGGTTAGTTGGTTAAGGTCCTTCTACAATGCTCTTCTCTATATCGATTGAGGAATCTTTTTGGCAAACAAGGTTAGCAAGATCTGGTTAATTTATGCATACAGTGTGTCAAACTTATGTTTTGAAAAATACTCTAGTATAAAAATTTAAAAATTCTACAGCGTATTATATTTCTAGCAATTGATATCAAAGACATGGGTTTTACATAAATTTACAAGTTTGTGATCATGCTATATGAATAAATTATGTGATGTTGATCTCTCCTATGCTTGAATTTAATTTTTTTAGAGAGTTGACACTCTAGGGATTCTATATATTTATATGTTTTCATGGATTATATGGCAAATGTTTATTAATTAATTATGGTTGATTAAGTTATTATTTAATTATTAATTAATTAATTAATTAATTCTGGTTATGGTTTCTTAGAGGTTAGAAGGTGTATCTAGGTTTTTCATGTAATTAAATGACATAATATCATCTTCGTCTAGGAATTATTATCTAATTTTAAATCTATAAGAATTTTGTAATTAAATAATCATTCAAATGATGAATCTAGAAGATGGATGATAGCATTCCATAGGTATTTCTTGAGTCTCTAATTTTATATTTTTGAATTGCTGAAAATAAAATTGATAAATTGCATTAAAAACTATATTTTTTGAAAAACAAGATTTCTGCTCGGTCGGCAAGTTGAACTTTTAGGTCTGACAAGCCGGTAGTCACAGACTAGTAGGCCAAACCTCTGGGATCTTCAAGCCATTTGCGGGGTAGAATTCTAACGGTTCTAGCTGTAGACCGAACTTTAAGTTTGGTAGGCTGATCTATCATGACCAGTAGGCTAGACTATAAGGTTTGGTAGGTTGGAGGGTCGTGACTGATAGGTCGATTATGCAGATCGGCATGCTGATAGAGAGCTGTAAATTTTTTTAGAAAAGGTGTATTTTTTGGTGCAGTTTTGATTTTATTTTTGGGACAATTCTAAGAAATATTAAATTTGTATGTGACAAAAAATATGGAGTTATTGATCTATGTGGGATTGAAGACTTGAAGTTGGAAGTTACATGAAGAAGGCTACAATTTGAAGATTCAAGGATGAAGAATCGATAATATGTTTCGATTTATCTCTTATAATCTTTATTTTTTCTCTTGGATGGAGCCATAATATTATGGTTATTTATTTTTTTTGCTTGTGACTTTGCATAATTGCTTTGCTTGTTTGTATTATAATATAATTTGCTAGGTATATTGATAACATTTCATATAGAATAGAGACTGCTGCTCATTAAAAATTATTCATACATATTTTCAAAATAAAACCTTGATTTCAAAAGATTGAGTGGGAAAAGGTTTTTGAAGAGAGGACCTATGACCTCTATTGTTGGTCCAAGGTAGCAATGATGGTTCCGACCCTTAGGAAGGGACTTTATCATGTATCGGGTTGGATCTTCAAGAGGATAAGGAATTTTAGCATAATTTATGGTTGCACACCCCTAGGTGGTGATTATAAATCTTGGATAAAATATTAAAATGATGGTTATACACTCATGTTAATTTTACTATTAACCTCCCCTAGGAGCTCTGTTAATAAAATTGATGGCCAAAGAAACAATTATTAATATATGCTAGTTCATACGGGTCCTGGATGGCATTATTAATTAGGAGGGGATTCGTGTTCCTAATTGAATTTGGCAAGACTCTCCTAGGCAACTTATTGAATTTTAAGTTAGGAATTATCGTTGTAATATTTTCAACATTTTGACACATAAACACATTTGTATGCTATTCATGATTATGTTATCTTACTAAACTATTATTGTATGTTTGTTTATGTTTGGTACATGATTCTTTACTGTAAATTAAAAATGTCTAAAAACGTTTTATCATCGATACTTGACAAAAAACAATTAACCAGTGAGAACTATAATGATTGGAAATGAAACCTAAACATCGTCCTGTCTTTGAGAAACTCAAATTTGTGTTGACAACACCATGTCCTCCTAAGCCTACGGGAGATTCTACTAATGAGCAAATCCAAGTGTCTGATTGCTGGAAGGATGCTAATGATTAGGCCTACTGTTATGTTATAGGCAGCATGAATAACACGCTACAGGCTCAACATGAAGATTATGAAACTGCTAAGTAGATCTTGGATAATCTTAAAGACATGCTTGGGGTCCAGGCCCTAACAAAAAGGCACGAGCCACTTGGAAACTCTTAAGCTACAAACAAAGACCTAGGACGTCTGTAAAGGAGCATATGATGTTGGCCATGGGTTACCTCGTCGACGCTCAAACCAATGGAGCTGACATCGATGCTGAAACTCAGATAACTATGGTCTTTGAGACTCTGTCTAAGGAGTTTATTCCATTTAAAGCTACTTTTAATTTAAGCAATAGATGGGATATGACTTTAACAGAGTTGAAGTAGTTACAAGAGTTCGAATTGCTGATAAGGGAATCTCCTGCTGGTGGAGAGGCCAAGTTGGTGACACTTTTAATTCCAATCTTAACTCTGGGAATGAAAAGAAGCAACAAGTCAAGAACGGAAAGTCTTCTATTCCTAGAAATGACAAGAACAAGAAGAAGAAAAATAAGAACTCAAAGAAGCTTAAGTGCTTCTTCTGTGAGAAGGTCAGGCACATGAAGAAGAATTGTAAGGACTTCCTTTCCCAAGGAGGTAGGTGTAATTTTTTGGTTTTTGAAAACTTGTTCAGTTGAAAAATCTAGTGACACTTGGGTCATAGATTCTGGAGCAACTAATCATGTTGTATTTCTTTGCAAGGGTTTAAAGAAATGAGAAGTTTGCTTCATGAAGACTTCACGCTTTAGATGGGCAATGGATTCTTGGTCTTAGTTGAAGCAGCAGGAGATGTCCATCTGTATCTTGATAATTATAGGAATTTAATTTTGCGAGATTGTTTTTATGTTCCTAAACTTAAAAGGAATTTAATTTCTATAGCTTGTATACTTAAAGACTCTTATTTGCTTGCTTTTAATAATAAAGTGGTGATTCGTAGAAACAAATCTTTTATCTGTTCGGGATGGATGCAAAATAATTTATATTTTATCAAACATAAGATAGACTAACTACTTAATGCTAAGATTAATAAAAATAACTCAAAAAGGCTTAAAACTTCTTACTCTAATAAGACTTCTCTTTGGCATTTGCGACTAGGTCATATTAACTTGAATAGGAGTCAAAGATGGTAAAAGATGGACCTTTAAGTCACTTAAAGGTGGAATTCATACCACAATGTGAATCTCGTTTGGAGGGTGAGATGACCAAAAGACCATTTAGGTCTAAAGGCAATAGGGCCGAAGGGGATCTAGAACTTATGCATAGTGATGTTTGCGGACCTATGAACATTCAGGCACGAGGAGGGTATGAGTACTTCGTCACTTTTATTGATGATTACTCAAGGTATAGGCATGTGTACCTAATGCACTACAAAAGTGAAACTTATGACAAGTTCAGGGAGTTTTGGGCTGAAGTAGAAAAGCAATTAGGTAGGCTCATAAAGGCATTTTGATCCGATCGAGGTGGTGAATACCTTTTTAATGAGTTCTTGGAACGCTTATTAGAGAATGGGATTTTATCCCATTCGACTTCGCCGGGCAGTCTATAGCAGAATAGCGTGGCTAAGAGAGAAATAGGACTTTGTTGGACATGGTTAGGTCCACATCATTACCTTTGTCCTTTTAGGGATATGCACTACAAACTACACGTTATTTTTTTAAACAATGTGCCTTTAAAATCGATCCCTAAAACTCCTCACGGGTTGTGGATGGGGAGAAGAACATCCTTAAACTATATTTGCATATAGGTATGTCTAGCTCATGTCCTATTTAGGGATGCAAATAAGTTAGAAGCATGTTCGGAAGTTTACACGTTTGTAGGATATCCAAAAGGGACTAAGGGGGTTATTTTTATAACTCAAAGGAAAATAAAATCATGGTTTCAACTAATACAACTTTCCTTGAGGATAGTTACATGGATAACTTTAAGCCTCGAAGCCAAGTGGTGCTTGAGGAGTTAGCAAGTGATTCGATCACTCCAGAGGTTCTGAATGAAACGGTTCCAATTAGTGTAGAAAAACCAACTAAACCTGAACAATAACTTAAGGGGCTTTGACGTAGTGGGAGGATCAGGCATTAACCCAAGAGGTACATGTTCAACGGTGAGGCCTTTTTGGTTGAACTGGATGAACATGATAAGTATCCTTACACTTACGAAGAGACTGTGGAGGATGTTGATTCAAAACTCTAGACAAAGGCCATGAACACAGAGATGAAGTCTATGGAGACTAATTGGGTCTGGTAGCTTGTAGATCTTCTTGAAGGGGTAAAACCCATAGGGTGTAAATGGATCCATAAGAGGAATAGAAGAGTGGATGGAAAGGTTGCAACCTATAAGGCTAGACTAGTAGCTAAGGGATACACGCAAAAGGAAGGAATCGATTACGAAGAAACCTTTTCTCCTGTAGCCATGCTTAAGTCCATCCGCATTCTCTTGACCATAGCTACCGCTATTGAGAATGAGATTTGATAGATGGATGTCAAGACAGTTTTTCTAAATGGCTATCATGATTAGTCCATTTATATGAAACAACTAGACAGGTTTAAGGCTAAGGGTCAAGAGGGTAAGGTTTGTAAGATGCTAAAGTGAATTTATGGACTTAAGCAGGCTTCCTGTTCTTGGAACATAAGATTTGATCAAGTGATTAAGACTTATGGGTTTGTACAAAATGTGAATGATCCATATGTCTACAAACATATTAAGGATGGGAAAGTGGTTTTTCTACTACTCTATGTAGATGACAATATCCTAATTGGCAATGACATTGGGTCCTTGTCATCGATCAAATTATGGTTGACCAAGCAGTTTGACATGAAAGACTTAGGTGTGGCTAATTTTGTTATCGGTATCCAAATATTTGGGGATAGGAAGAAGAAAATGACAGCTTTGTCTCAAGTAGGATACATAGATAAAATTGTCAAAAAGCTTAAAATGCAGGATTCCAAGAAAGGTGGGCAACCATCTAGGTCTGGAATTATTCTTTCTAAGAAAGACTTTCCAAAGTCTGATAAAGAAAGAGAATACATGAAGAAGGTGCCTTATGCTTCGGCAGTGGGTAGTCTTATGTATGCCATGCTTTGCATACGACTGGAGATTTGTTATACGGTCGAGCTTGTAAGTCGATTTTAGTTAGATCTAGGACCAAACCACTGGGTTACGATCAAGCATATTTTCAAGTACCTAAGGACTCGAGGGTATATGCTTATGTATTCAGATGAGGATTTGACTCCTCTCAGATACATTGACTCAGATTTCTAATTCTGTCTAGATTCGAGAAGATCGACTTCAGGTTTTATGTTTACTTTGAGCAGTGGTGTCATTGCTTGGAGAAGTGTAAAGCAAGATTACACTTTGGATTCATTAATGGAAGCCAAGTCATTGGTAGCCAGTGATGCTTTGAAAGAAGTAATGTAGCTCTGCAAGTTCCTTAGGGATCTTGAGGTAGTTCCTAGTATGGATAAGGCAGAATCGCTACATTGTGATAATAGTGCAGCAGTAGCTAATGCTAAGGAACTAAGATTTCACAAGAAGAGTAAGCATATTGATCGGAAGTATCATCCGATAAAGGACTTCATAGAAGGTAGGCATGTAGCTATGTGTAAAATCACGGCAAAAGACAATTTAGCTAATTCATTCACGATGACACTTACTGGGAGATTCTTCAAGAGGCATGTGGAAGCTATGGGGATAAGAGATTTGTTATATTTTCTCACTTAGTGCAAGTGGGAGATTGTTAGACATGTATGCCCTAAAGAGTAAAAATGTAATATGTTTTTAGAGACATTTTTATCAATAAAGAGTTTGTTTATTATTCATATACTAAATTGTTGTCCTCTTTAAGTTCATATTTGTAGAATGTATGGTAAGCAAACAAAAGTCTGAGGCTGTCGATCTAAGCCTTTAGAATCAGGCATATGATGGACAGATTATGTGAAAGACATGATTCTAAAGGTGACAGTCTAAATGATAAGATCCGTAATTGAGAGAATAAAGTTAGGCACTTTATTCATACAAAGATTGTTTTGTTATCTATATCTCTAACGGGAGATGGTTGGTCTTTGCCATCAGAGGTGGACTCTGTAAATAGAAACATTGGTACATTGTCATAGGTGATGATATATTAGATCGGGACACAAAGTGTAATTGACTTAGATTAATAATTCTGTCTCAGCAAATCAATTCACTTTAGACAATCATATGCGTTGTATCTTAATCTTGATATGAATAATTGGCTCGTTGTCTTGACTTATGTCTTTTGATGTACCAAAGGGTGACATCCATATTTTATAATGGTACACATACCGGTACATTAGAGACATGACTCTTGAAAGCGTAGACTTGTTATTCATAGATATGGAATCCACAGCTCCTCTTTAGAAGTCGTTGATATACTCTTGTATGCGTTATCCTGTAATTAAAAAACTAGAGCGCTCAACCATTTAGATACATAGATATAACCGAATGGTATACTGTCTTTGGATGGTAAGTTTTTTGATTGTTTGATAATGAAATGTAAGAGAAAAATAATTGAGAAAGTAAGACAGAATTTATCCTTAAGACGCTTATAGATAATCCTATGGGGATATAATACATTATAATATGTTATGGAGACTTAGCTATTCGGGCTTTGTAATTCTATATAGTTCAAGAGTGCAGCTCTAAGCTTTTAATGGAGTAGCGTTAAAGTTGATAATTATGAATTGTATATCTAGGATATTAGGTTTCATAATTATCCGAAGCTTAAACTATATAGGTCCATTAGGTCCCTTTGCTAGCTCATAATAAATCCTGTAACAATACGGCGTGCTTTTCCAATAAATTGATGACTTATGTCAAATTATCAGATTGGCTAAAATTTGGTAGGATCAGATAATTCATGTGTGTTTATTGATTGAATTAATTTTTATGAAAAATTAATTCAAGATAAACTTGTTGAATTATTGGGATTAGATAATTCATGTCTGTTTATTAGTTGAATTAATTTTGAATAAATTAATTCAAGATAAGCTTGTTGAATTATCAGGAATATTTACTTTCTTAAAGATTATCTAGATATGACTATTTTAATCAAATAACTTCTCCATTGGGTTATTTGAATTAAAACTGAGGCTCTAAGAATTTTGGGTAGGAAATAAGGATTTACACGGTTCATTTATCGTACGTTTGGCAAGCTGATCTTCAGTTTGGGCTATCGAATCTGCCTACCGATAGAGTGAGTTTGTCTGGCCGATCTGCTAGTTTAGCTTGCCAATCATGCGATTTTTTAACACACGTTTTAGGCACAGATTTTATTAGATATTAATCTTGATTCGGGTTTTTAAGGCCTTATCTGATAACGACTAACTCTTGAGACCAACCTCTATAAATATAGAGTGAGACTCATAAGTTATTTAGATCAGTTAAGGAATGAAGAGTGAGCACTCTATATTGTGAGTCTCTGAAACTCCCTAAGAGCTATTGTTCACAAATCATGAACCTTAGTTCTGGGTTTCCTCAATTGATTGGAAAGAGAGTTACCCATGGAAGAGCTGTACGATTATGCCCACACACACCCCAGTTGTGGATAGAGAGTAGCAAAGAAGGCTAGTTGGTTGAGGTCCTTATACAACGCCCTTCTCTTCAACGATTGAGGAATCTCTTCGGCAAACGAGGTTAGCAAGATCTGGTTACTTTATGCATATAATGTGTCAAACTTGTATTTTGAAAAACATTCTGGTATAAAAATTTAAAAATTCTACTACGTACTATTTTTCTAACACCTACTAGAGATTAGGAACAAAATATTCAAGAAACTTATTGGGAAAACAATGGAAGTCATGATATGGTAATTGTCACGAACTCCGATCTAGGTCATGATGTAGCAGATTAATTAAGTTAATTAAACCAAATTTTAATTAATTATTAGCATAATAAATAAAACATGATAAGATTTAAAGCAAAATAGATAACACAGTTAAGAGCTTTGTGCATATATATAGCGTCGACATAATTACATACAACCATAGTCTAATCAAAGAGAACGATTAAATATTACATGCCATAATTAAATAAGTAAATAATCTAATTAGAAACTCCTACAATCCATGCGTTCGCTTGATAGAGTCTCGGTTAGCCATATGCTATAATTCACCTAGGGGCGGATTTTAAAACAAATAAAAACTATGAGCGGAAAGCTTAATAGGACTGAGTTTTGAAAAAATTAAATTTAAATGTAAAATTTCATTATTGACACAATGATTATAAAATACAATAAGGTAGCTTTATTGAATAATTATTACCATTTGGCCTGTTATTTGATCGAAAATAATCTTAACACTTTGTCTTGGGCAAAGCCAATATAATCACCACCGTAATAGCTCAGCTGGGTTCCAGGACCTGCCCTCAAGGTTGCTCTCTACGCGACCCGATCTTTGAATGTGGCATCATGCCCTAATATTTCATTCCAAATGGTATATCTAACTTGTTCGGTGCTTTTCGATTATTCAAGTCTCATCTTACTGAGTTTCTCTTTTACATTTATTATTCCGTTCATTATGATCATTGCATTATTCATCAACTACTTACAATAACAGAATTTATTCATTTCAATCATTTCTTAAAACACTTTTAGAAAACACTTTATGGCCAAATTCCTTTTGAAATCATGGCTATCAAGGAAGAGGGACTAGAGTCTTACCTTGTTATCTAGTATGGGAATGTAAACACCACAGTGCCTACCCGCTATACGTTAGCTCCTTGGAACCACGAACAACCTTAGATATGAACTAGATCCATCAATATCTAACTTAGAGTATTCTATAATACTATGCTATCTCATGGTGTCTTAATGTGCTTTTAATATTCACAAAATAATAGTGGTAGATCAAGGTCTCTATCCATGTATTAAATGATGAAAACGAGTGAAAAACAATCATTTTTATACAGCTCGGTCGGCCTATTGAACTCCTTGGTCTGGCCTGTTGAACTTCTATAGTTTGACCTTTTGAAGGGAACTATATTGGTTCAGTCTTTCGAAGAGATGAGTCTTGCTTGCCAAACTTATGAATCCGGCCTGTTGATGTTCATGATCGGCCTATCGAACTGTCAAAATTTGGAAAATTTTAGATTTAAGCCTTGGCTTTCCCGAGCTTTTTAAGCTCGATTCAATCTGTTTTTGGCTAATTTCAACCTATAAATCATACAAAAACATAGGAAAACAATCATAAACCTATTTGGAAGAAAATCTCCAAATTTAAACACAATTTCACCTTAAATTTAAAAAATCAAGAAAAGTGTAAAAACTTAGGTAATCCAATTTTTGTTCAAATAAAGTTTATTTTCTTGATGAAACACGCTCTACAACTTTAGATTAAGCATTATCTAAGCTAAGGAGAGCTCGGTTACATTATTCAAGAAAGATTGAAAATTTTGAAACTAAACTTTAAAATTTGGAAATTCTAAAAAAAGAGAGATAGTAAGCTTACCTCAATGGACGTTTTACAAAGATTCTTAGAGGCTTGAGCTTTAATTCCTTCCCCCAAAACAACGAGAAATTCAAAGAAGGAGAGAGGGAAGAGAGAGAGAGTTGGTGAGAGAGAGGAGAGAGCTAAGAGTGAGAGAGTGAGGAAATAAGAGATGGGAGAGAATAAATAGAAGAGAAGCAAGGGGTTCCAAGTTATAAAACCATATCCCATACATGGTTTTCAAAGTGGGACATGCTAGGTATTTGACAAATTATTTTGTTTCAAAATTCAAAATAACTAATAAAAATAATTAAAAATCTAATTAATTGGAAAGCATCACAAAATAATTAGATTAAGTTCAAATTACATTAAGGCACACTAATTCATCATTTTATATTAATTACACTTAATTAATTTTCTTGGTGTTATAGTAATAAAAAGTATAAAGAGAGAAAACCATGTGTTAGGCCTGAATGAAACTTTTTAGATATTAATAAAGTACAAAATCCTCTCGACCATGGTTTTGGTGTTTCTTCTAGACAATTTTCTTTCTCTAAAAGAACTTCTTGTCAATTTTTGGGTCATGTGGTGAGTAGAAGAGGGATTGAGGCAAATCCAGCCAAAGTTAATAACGTATTAAATGTAGAAAGACCTTAGATTATGAAATATGTACAATCTTTTGTTGGAAAAATAGTACCTCTTAGTCTATTAATTCCCAAAGTGTTGAATAAATATGGATTGTTGCCTTGGAGTATTAAGAAAACTATGCTGGAAAAATAGTACACAATAAAATTTTAAAATTTTTTATACTAGAGTATTTTCCAAAATAAGAGTTTGATACACTATATGCATAAAAAAGCCAGATCTTACTAACCTTGTATATGCCGAAAAGCTCCTGTAGTCTGTGAAGAGATGTGCGTTCTAGAAGTACCTTAATCAACTGGCCTTCTTTGCTATTCTCTATCCACGACCAGTGTGAGTGTTGGCATATTTGTACAACTATTTCACCAGGTAGCTCTCCTTTCAACCAATTGAAAAAAAACCCTAAGATATAGTTTGTGATATGTGAACAATAACTCTTTGGGGAGTTGTAGAGTCTCATCAGTAGAGTCTCACTCTCGATTTCTCAATTGATCTAAATAACAATGAGTCTCATTCCCTTTTTATAGAGGTTGGACCTAGGAGTCAGTCCTAATCAGATAAGGCCTTAAAAATTCGAATAAGAATCAAATCAAGATCAATATCTAAAAAAATTTGTGTGAAAACACATGATCCTTTTATCTCTCGATCCGCAGGCCAAACTAGCAGATTGGCCTACAAAACTTGCTCCATCGGCAAGCCAAACTTACAATAAATGATCTTGTGAATCTTTATTTCTCACCCGAGATTCTTGGGATAAAGCTTCAGTTTTAATTCAAATAACCCAATAAAGAAGTTATCTGATTACAATAGTCATATCTAGATAATCTCTAAGAAAATAAATATTCTTGATAATTCAACAAGTTTATGTTGTATTAATTTATTCAAAATTAATCCAACCAATAAACAGACATGAATTATATGATCCTGACAACTCAACAAGTTTATCTCGAATTAATTTATTCATAAAATTAGTTCAACTGATAAATAGACTTGAATTATTTGATCTTATTGAATTTTAGCCAATATGATAATTTGACACAAGTCACCAATTATTGGAAAAGCATGCGGTATCGTTACAGTTTTTTATGAGCTAGCAATGGGCACCTAATGGACCTATATAGTTCAAGCTCTGAATAATTATGAAACCCTATATCCCATATATACATTTCATAATTATCAGCTTTAACGCTACTTCACTACAAGCTTAGAACTGCACTCTTGAACTATATACAATTACGAAGCTCGTATAGCTAAGTCTTCATCACATATCATAATGTATTCTATCCGTATCGGATTATCCATAATTAACTTAAGGATAAATTTTACCTTACCTTCTTGATTATTTTTATCTTACATTCTATTATCTCACCATTGGAAAACTTACTATCCAAAGACAGTATACCATTTGGTTACACCTATGTATCCAAATGGTTGAGTGTTCTAGTTTTCCAATTATAAGATAATGCACAAAAAAGGATATCAACTACTCTGAAGAGGAGCTATGGATTTTATATCTATGAATAACAGGTCTACGCTGTCAAGAGTCATGCCTCCAATATACCAACATACATACCACTATTAAAATGTGGATGTCACCCTTTGGTATGTCAAAAGACATAAGCCAAGACAACGGGCCCATTGTTCATCTCAGGATTAAGATACAATACATATTATTGTCTAATGTGATTCGATTTACCAAGACAGAATTATTAATCCAAATCAATTCACTTTATGTCCCGATCCAACACATCGTCACCGATGACAATGTGTTAATGTTTCTATTTATGAAGTCCACCTTCAATGGTCAAGACAAACATCTTCTGTTAGGGATATAAACAACATAACAATCTTTGCATGAATAAAGTGCCCAACTTTATTCCCTCGATTGCGGATCTTATGATTTAGACGTCACCTTAAGAATAGTCTCTTCTGCATAATATGTCCATCATATGCCCAATTCTTAAAGGTTTAGACCGTAGTTCCAGAATTTTGTTTGCTTAACATACATTCAGCAAATATAAATGTAAAGAGGACAAGATTTGGTATAGAAATAATAAATAAATTCTTCATTGACAAAAATGTCCCTAAAAACATATTATATTTTTAATCCATAGGGCATACGTGTCCAACATTCTCCCACATGCACTAAGTGAGTAATTATGACAAATCTCGCATCCCCATAGCTTCCACATGCCTTTCAAAGACTCCCCTAGCAAGTGTCTTCATGAATGGATCAGTTAAATTGTCCGTTGATGTGATTTTGCACACAACGACATGCTCATTTCTACGAAGTCCTTTATCACATAATACTTCCGATCAATATGCTTACTCTTCTTATGAAATCTTGGTTCCTTAGCTTTAGCTACTGCTACACTATTATCACAGTACAGTGATGCCGCCTTATTCATAATAGGAACTTCCTCAAGATCCCTAAGGAACTTGCAGAGCCACACTGCTTTTTTTGAAGCATCACTGGCTACCACATACTTGGCCTCCATCGTTGAATCTGAAGTGCAATCTTGCTTCACACTACTCCAACTGATGGTACCGCCACCTAGAGTAAACACAAAACCTGAAGTCGAGCTCCTTAAATCTAGATAGGATTGGAAATCTGAGTCAGTGTATCCTAAAGGAGTTAAGTCCTCATTGGAATGCACAAGTATATACCCTCGAGTCCTTCTCAGGTACTTGAAAATATGCTTGACTATAACCCAATGGTTTGGTCCTAAATCTGCCTGAACTTGACTTATAATCCTGACCGTAAAATAAATATCTGATCGTGTACAAAGCATGGCATACATGAGACTACTCACTACCAAAGCATAAGGCACATTCTTTATGTATTCTCTTTCTTCCTTAGACTTTGGGGAGTCTTTCTTAGAAAGAGTAATTCCAGACCTAGATGGTTGCCCACCTTTCTTAGAATCCTATATTGCAAACCTCTTGAAAATCTTATCTATGTAGCCAACCTAGGATAAAACTTTCATTTTGTTGTTCATCCCAAAAGATCTGGATACCAAAAACAAAATTAGCCTCACCTACGTCCTTCATGTTAAACTGCTTGGTCAATCATAATTTGATCGATAACAATGCCCCAACGTCATTGCCAATTAGCAAAATGTCATCTTTATAGAGTAGTAGAAAAACCACCTCCTATCCTTAATGTGTTTGCACACACATGGTTCATCCATATTTTGTGCAAACCCATAAGTCTTGATCAGTTGATCAAATCTCATGTTTCAAAAATGGGAAACTTGCTTAAGTCCATGTATTAACTTTAGTAGCTTACAAACCTTACCCTCTTGACCCTTGACCCTGAACTTGTCTAACTGCTCCATATAAATGGACTCATCAAGATAGCCATTTAGAAAAGCTATCTTAACATCTATCTGCCAAATCTCGTAGTCGAGTGTGGCAACAATGGACAATAGAATTTGGATGGACTTACGCAAGGCTGTAGGCGAAAAGGTTTCCTTGTAGTCGATTCCTTCCTTTTACTACCACTCTAGCCTTAAATGTTTTGACCTTTCCATTCACTCATTTTTTTCTCTTGTAGATTCACTTACACCCTATGGGTTTCACCCCATCAGGAAGATCTACAAGCTCCCAAACCCGATTAGTCTCTATAGACTTCATCGTTGTGTTCATGGCCTCTGTCCAGAGTTTCAAATCAACATCTTCTATAGCCTCTGTATAAGTGTAAGGATCCCTATCATGTTCATCTAGTTCAGCCAAGAAGGCCTCACCATTGAACATATACCTTTCATGTTGACGCCCGATCCTACCCTACACCGAAGCCCTTTAAGTTGTTGTTCGAGTTCGTTTGGTTTTTCTACACCGATTGGAGTGGTTTCTACTGGAGCCCCCAAAGTGATTGAATCACTCCTCAACTCCTTAACACCACTTTCCTTCAAGGCTTAAAGTCATCCATGTAATTATCCTCAAGGAAAGTTGCATTAGTTCAAACCATGACTTTATTTTCCTTTGGGTTATAAAAATAACCCCCTTTACTCCCTGTTGGATATCCTACAAACATGCAAACTTTCGAATGTGCTTTCAACTGATTCGCATCCCTAAACAGGGCATGAGCTGGACATACCCATTTGCGAATATGGTTTAAGGATGCCTTTTTGCCCGTCCATAACTCGTGAGGAGTTTTAGGAACCGATTTTGAAGGCATATTGTTTAAAAGATAACATACAGTTTATAGTGTATATCCTCAAAAGGATAAAGGTAATGATGAATAACTCATCAGGAACCTAACTATGTCCGATAAAGTCCTATTTTTTCTCTCCACTATGGAGTGCCTGGCGCGTTCAAATGGGATAAAATCCAATTCTCTAATAAGTGTTCCAACAACTCATCAGAAAGTATTCTCCACCTCAATTGAATCGATGTGCTTTTATAGGTCTATCCAATTGCTTTTTCACTTCAGCTTAAAAACTCCCTAAACATGTCATAAGTGTCGCTTTGTGGTGCATTAGGTACACATAACCATACCTCGAGTAATCGTCAATAAAAGTGACAAAATACTCATACCCTCCTCGTGCTCGGATGTTCATTGGCCTGCAAACATCACTATGCATAAGTTCTAGAACCCCTTTGGCCTTATTGCCCTTAGAACTAAATGGCCTTTTGGTTATTTTACCCTCCAAACAAGATTCACATTGTGGTATAGATTCCACATTTAAGTGACTTAAAGGTTTATCCCTTACCAACCTTTGAATCCTATTCAGGTTAATATGATCAAGTCGCAAATGCTAAAGATAGGTCTTATTGGAGTGAGAAGTTTTAAGTCTTTTAGAGTTATTATCATTCATCTCAGCACTAAGCAGTAAGTCCATCTTAGGTTTGATAAAATATAGATTATTTTGCTTCCATCTAGAATGGATAAAAGATTTGTTTTTATGAATCACCACTTTGTTATTAAAAGAAACCAAATAGGAGTCTTTAAATAATCAAGCTATAGAAATTAAATTCCTTTTAAACTTAGGAACATAAAAACAATCTCACAAAATTAAATTCCTATAATAATCAAAATATAGATGGACGTCTCCCACAGCTTCAGCTAAGACTAAGGATTCATCACCCATCCAAAGTGTGAAGTCTTTATGAAGCAAACTTCTCATTTTGTAGATATATACAAACATAATCAGTTGCTCTGGAATCTATGATCCAAATGTCACTGGAATCCATAACCAAACAAGTTTCTAAATATAGAAGATTACACCTACCTCTTCAGGAAAGGAAGCCCTTGCAATTTTTCTTAATGTGTCCGACCTTCCCGTATAAGAAGCACTTTAGCTTCTTTAGGTTCTTCTTCTTTTTGTTCTTATTCTTGCCATTGGCAAGAATAGAAGACTTCCCATTCTTGACTTGTTGCTTCTTTCCATTCCCTGGATTGGGATTGGAACCAGAAGCAGCCGCCAAGTTGGACTCACCATCAGCAGGAGACTCCCTGATCAATAGTTTGAACTTCTGTAACTGTTTCATCAACTTTATTAAGGTCATATCCTGTCTATTGCTCAAATTAAATGTTGCTCTAAATAGAGTGAATTCCCTAGATAGAGTCTCAAAGACCATAGTCATCTAAGTTTCAGTATCGAGGTCAACTCTTTTTGTTTATACCTCAACGAGGTAACCCATGACCAATATCATATGCTCCTTTATAGACACCCTTGGTCTCTGCTTATAGTTCAAGAGTTTTCAAAGTGCCCCTTGCCTCTTTGTTAAGGCCTGGCCTCCAAATATGTCTTCCAGATTATCCAATATCTGCCTAGCAGTCTTATAATCCTCATGTTGAGCCTACAACACGTTATTTATGCTAGCCATAACATAGCAGGGGGCTTGATTGTTAGCATCTTTCTAACGATCATATGCTTGGATTTGATTGTTGGTGGAATCTCCCGTTGGTTTGGGAGGACAAGGTGTTGTCAGTATAAATTTTAATTTCTCAAAGGACAAGATGATGTTTAGATTCCATTTTCAATCATTATAGTTCTCACCGTTTAATTTGTTTTTGTCAAGTATCGATGATAAAGCATTTTTAGATATTTTTAATCTACAATAAAGAATCATATACCAAACATAAGCAAACACATAATAGTAATTTAGTAAGATACCATAATCATGTAAAACATACAAATGTGTTTATGTGTCAAAACCTTGAAAATATCACAACCTTACAATGATAATTCCCAACTCAAATTTAACAAGCTCCTAGGAGAGTCTTGCCAAATTCAATCAGGAACATAGATCCCCTCATGATTAATATATGCCATCTAGGATCTGTTTGATCCAGCATATATTAATAATCGTTTCTTTCGCCATCAATTTTATTAACAGAGCTCCTAGGGGATGTTATAATTAAATTAACATGAGTGTATAACCATTGCTTCAATTTTTTATCCACAATTTATAATCACCACCTAGGGGTGTGCAACCATAAATTATGCTAAAATACCTTATCCTCTTGGAGATCCAACTCGGTGTATGATGAATCCCTTCCTAGGGGTCGGAACCACCTTATGTTACCTATGGATCAACGATGGAGGCCATAGGTCCTTTCTTTGAAAACATTCTCCCATTCATTCTTTTCAAATCAAGGTTTTATTTTATAAACATGCATGAACAATTTTTAATGAGTGGCACTCCCTATTCTATATGGCATGTTATCAATTTACATGGCAAATCATGGTATAATGCAGACGAGCAAAGCAATCATGCAAAGCCACAAGAAAAATAATAATAAATAACTGTAATATTATGGTTCCACTTTAGAGATAAGAAAACAGAGATTACAAAAGAAAAATCAAAACATATTATCGATTCTTTATCCTTGAATCTTCAAATTATATCCTTCTTTATGTAATGTCTATCTTCAAGTCTTCAATTCCACATAGATTGAATACTCCATATTTTTAGTCATATTCAAATTTAATGTTTCTCATAATTGTCCCAAAAATAAAATTAAAACTGCATCGAAAAACACACCTTTTCTGAAAAAGTAAAGCTCTTTGTTGGCATGCCGATCTATGTGATCGGCCTACTGGTAAAAACCATGGCTTTGATACCAATTGTTAGAAAAATAGTATGTAGTGGAATTTCAAAATTTTTTTATACCAGAGTATTTTTCAAAACACAAGTTTGACACACTATATGCATAAATTAGCCTGATCTTACTAACCTTGTAAATGCCAAAAAGCTCCTGTAGTCTGCGAAGAGATGTGCATTCTTGAAGGACCTCAACCAACTGGCCTTCTTTGCTATTCTCTATCCACGACCAGTGTGTGTGTGGGCACACTTATACAACTCTTTCACCAGGTAGCTCTCCTCCCAACTAATTGAGAAAAACCCTAAGCTATAGTTCGTGATATGTGAACAATAACTCTCTAGGTAGTTGTAGAGTCTCACCAGCAGAGTCTCACTCTAGATTTCTCAACTGATCAAAATAACAATGAGTCTTACCCCCCTTTTTATAAAGGTTGGGCCCAAGAGTTAGTCCTTATCAGATAAGGACTCAAAAATTTGAAACAAAATCAAATCAGGATCGATATCTGATAAAATCCACATGAAAACATGTGATTCTTTTTATTGCTTGGTCGTTAGGCCAAACTAGCAAATTAGCCTGCCAAACTTGCTCCACCAGTAGGCCAAACTTACGATAAATGATCCTACAAATCTTTATTTCCCACCCGAGATTCTTGGGATAGAGCCTCAGTTTTAATTCAAATAACCTAATAGAGAAGTTATCTAATTAAAATAGTCGTATCTAGATAATCTATAGGAAAATAAATATTCCTAATAATTCAACAAGTTTATCTTGAATTAATTTTTTCAATATTAATCCTATCGATAAACAGACATGAATTACATGATTCCAATAATTCAACAAGTTTATCTTGAATTAATTTATTCACAAAATTAATTCAACCAATAAATAAACATGAATAATCTAATCCTATTAATTTTAACCAATTTGATAATTTGACATAAGTCATCAATTATTAGAAAAGCACGCCGTATCATTGCAGTATTTTTTATGAGCTAGCAAAGAAAACCTGATTGACATATTTAGTTCAAGCTCCTAATAGTTATGAAACCCAATATCCTAGATATACATTTTATAATTATCAGCTCTGATGCTACTCCACTAAAAGCTTAGAGCTGCACTCTCGAACTATATAGAATTACGAAGCCCATATAGCTAAGTCTCTATGACATATCATAATCTATCGTATCCTCATAGGATTATCCATAATCGGCTTAAGGATAAATTCTATCTTACATTCCCTATTTTTTTTATCTTGCATTCCATTATCTCACCATCGAAAAACTTACCATTCAAAGACAGTATACCATTCGGTTACACCTATGTATCCAAATGGTTGAGCGCTCCAGTTTTTCAATTATAGGATAACGCATATAAAAGGATATCACCTACTTCTGAAAAGGAGCTATGGATTCCATATTTATGAATAACAGGTATACGCTATCAAGAGTCATGCCTCCAATGTGTCGGCATGCATACCACTATTAAAATGTGGATGTCACCCTTTGGTACATCAAAAGACATGAGTCAAGACAACAGGCCCATTATTCATCTCAGGATTAACAAATAATACATATGATTGTCTAATGTGTATCGATTTGCCAAGACAGAATTATTAATCTAAATAAATTCACTTTATGTCCCGATCCAATACATCATCACCTATTACAATGTGCCAATATTTCTATTCACAGAGTCCACCTCCAATGGTTAAGACAAACCATTTCTTATTAGGGATATCGACAACATAACAATCTTTGCATGAATAAAGTGCCCAACTTTATTCCCTCGCTTGTGGATCTTATGATTTAAACTGTCACCTTAAGAATCGTGTCTTTTGCATAATCTATCCATTATGTGCCCAATTCTTAAAGGTTTTGACCGACAGTTTTAGACTTTTGTTTGCATAACATACATTCAATAAATATGAACATAAATAGGACAAGATTTAGTATATAAATATAAATAAATTCTTTATTATAAAAATGTTTCCAAAAACATGTTACATTTTTACTCCTTAGGGCATACATGTCCAACAAACTAAATAGATAGAGTGAAGGGAAGAGTAAAATGAAGCCTTCAAGAAATAAAGGAATTATTAATTAAAGAGATAGGAATTATTATTGGATTGTACCAATTATATAACATAGGAATTATTGTTGGATTGTACCAATTATATAATATCTAGATTCTAGATAAAGAAAAACTGTCTGATGATAAGAAAAGAGTAAAGAAAGTCAAAGTTAGAGCTAAGAGATTTACAATGATTAGTAGAGATCTTTAAATGAAAGGATACGAGGGTCCATTGTTGAAATGTGCAACTCCAACTTAAGGTCTTAAGGACAGCATTAACACAAGGCAATATGTCAGAAAAAATGATAAATGTAAGAAATATGTTCTCATTTGAGTCATATGCCCATCCAAAAAGTTACATTACATGGTCAGATGTGCTTTGAATGCAACTGACTACTTCACTAAATGGGTTGAGAAAAAAAGCATACAAAGATATAACCTAGACCAATGTAATAAAGTTCATATAAAAGAATATAATTTGTCAACTTGAGATGCCCAACCGTTTATAATAGGATGCAATTTTTTGGAGGAAAAAGTATGGAAGTTTTGTGGAAACCATGGGATAAACCTTATCTTTGCCTTAAGAAGTTTTCTATGGGCAAATAGACGAGTAGAGTCAACAAGCAAAACTATATTGGAGTGCGTACAGAAGAAATTAGAAGACAAAAGACAAATGAGCAAAAAAAGTACAAAATGTGTCATGGGCTTATAGAACAACTAATAAGAGGTCACTAGGAGAAACACCTTTTGCTCTAACTTATGGTTTGAAGCACTAACTCGCATTGAATTCTGCTATAATTATAAGCTTCAATTACGAATCTCTTTTGTACTATGTAGCAAAAATAAAAGACCACATATAGTGGTTGATAAAAGTGCCACAAATTAAGGCTATTATTTAAAAAGCCAACTTGTGGCTATTAGGCTTCAAAGCCTATCATAATTTTGAATGGCCATTTGCCTTTTTCAGTTCACCTTGAAGCAATCTTCAAATGGCTATAAATAGTTTCCCTTTGCAACAGTTTCAATTGGAGGACATCAAAGCAAAATCCTAGTGGCCAAAATTGAGAAGTTTTAGTCCGTATTTGAGTGTACCCTTTGGGTTCTAGTGAAAAGATGAGGGAAGTTTGGGTGCAAGGGGATTTTCGATAAAAGTATTCATGGTATAATTGGGCTTCAGGTTATGAATGATATTTATTGATGGAATTGTAATAAGCTTCTTTTACATTGTGAAAATTTTCTTACTGCACTATGACAGTAGATGTAGTCTTATGGTCGAACCACTACAAATTTATAGTGCCATTTTTTGTCTATTTATTTTCTTCATATTGGCATTCTGCACCAACAAACTAATATCATAGCTATGGCTATGATAATATTTGATGTTGAGAAATTTAATGGGGAAAATGATTTGTCTATGGTGGGTTAAGATGTAGGCTTTGCTGGTACATCATGGTTTGACAAAAGCCTTGAAAGATAAAGATGCTCTGATGGAGTCTTTATTAGACAAAGGAAAGGATGAGATTATGGAAAAAAAACACAATGCTATCTTGTTGTGCTTAAGAGGTGAGGTTCTATAAGAGGTTTCGATGAAGATTCAACAATAAAGCTTTGGTTGAAGCTAGAAAGCCCATATATGAGAGTCCATCACTAACTGATTATATTTGAATACGAAATTATGCACTCTTCAAATGCATAAAGGTCAGCTCGTAAAACAACACAATTAATTTTAACAAAATTATCCTCGACTCAAAAAATATTGACATCAAAATTGATGATGAAGATTAGAGCATTATTTTGTTCTATATTGAATTCTTATGAACATTACATTGATACAATGATGTATGGTCAAGATACTCTTACCATCGAAGAGGCTAAAGTGGCCTTGAATTCTAAGAAGTTAAACAGAATAGTGTCTAAAAGTAGAAATAAGGGCTTTGGTGAAAATTTGGTGGCAAGAGGAAGAACAAAAAAAAGAGGTTTTGTTAGGGGCAAAGGCAAGTCTAGATCAAAATCCAGGTCTAGTAAGAAAAAAGTGTTTTCTTCGTCACAAAGAATGACATTTTAAAAGGGATTTCCTGGAGTGCAAAAGGAAAGGAAAAGAAAAATCTTCTAATTATAAAAATTTAGTTGTAACAGATGGCTACGATAGTGTTGATGTTCTTTTAGTTTCTATTAGCAACTCATGTGATGAGTGAATTCTTGATTCGAGGTGCTCATATCACATGTATCCCAATAAAGATTGGTTCATTTCTTACCAATCCATGGATGGAGTAAAGGTTCCCATGGGAAATAACATGGCTTGTAATGTTGTTGGTATAGGCACAAGAAGAATCAAAATGTTCAATAGAATTGTTAGAACACTGACTGATGTCAGGCATATTACACAATTGAGGAAGAACTTCATTTCCTTGAGTAGACTCAACTCCATCGTTGTAGATTTAGAGCTAAAGGTCGAGCGATACGAGTCTCAAAAGATGCACTAGTTATGATGAAAGGTGAGAAAACCATTGGCCTTTACACATCGCAGGAAAGCATGGTTACAAGTGCGATTGCAATATCATCAGTGTCTCACTCTATCATCAGAAGACTATGGCATATGCGATTAGAGCATGTTAGCAAAAGGGCCTTATCTAAATTAAGTAAACAGGGATTGCCTTGTGGTCAAAAAACTGGGAAATTAAACTTTTGTAAACATTGTGTTTTCAAAAAACAACGTTTGATAAGTTTAATAGTGCTTGTTACACCACCAAAGGTTTAATTGATTATATCCATTCAAACTTGTGGGCACCCTATTGAGTCACTTTTCACAATGGCGGTAGGGACATGCTAACCTTCACTGATGAGTACTTGAGGAAGGATTGGATTTTCATCCTAAAATACGAGGATGAAATGTTTGTCAAGTTTAAATAGTATAAAGCCTTAATTGAAAAGCAGACTGGAAACTAGATCAAGCGACTAAGGACTTACAATGACTTGGAGTATTGTGGGGGGATTTTTGTCAAGTTCTTTAAGGAGTTTAGTATTGTTAGACATCGCATATGAGACACACTCTGCAACAAAATGAGCTTGTACAATGCATGAAAAAAACTTTACAAGAGAGAGCAAGGTGTTGGGTTTGGTGCCCTAAAAGCCGTGACATTGTATATTTTGACGATAAATAAATAAAGTGACATTTATAATTATTTTGGTTATGTGTTATGAATACATTTATAAACATCAAGAAAATTCCATGATTATTTATGTGACTATGAATTTAGCATATAAGTGTTATATGCTTAGGGATAAAATTTATAGATAATAATCTAAATAGTCCGTAATAATTAATTAAAGTTTGGGATCTATAATTAAACATTGCAAGTACGGTCCAATCTCATTTAGAATGAAATAGTCATTATCCGAACTATTAATGTAGAAGACATTGGATTGGAGGTACTTTATATAATGAGATTATATAGGACTGGAACAGATAAATTATGAATCTCTAATAATCATCTGTTACAAATAGAGTATTCAAATTTATCACTATGATGATCATATATTTGACAGTCTTAATCCTGAGTATTTATTAGACTCCTATTTATGACATTATGTTTTTTGACTTGCATGGTAAGATTTGTGTAAGCACAGATCATAACTTAGCATCTTGGAAATATAATGTA
>CAMOHE010054661.1:0-18055 GCA_946598075.1 Artocarpus hirsutus | reverse complement strand
TTGAAATTTTTAGTATCCCGCCCGCCCAAATTTAACCTTCGTGAAAGATTAAATTTTGGCAACTACTAAAAATTTCAAACATGTAGAACATTTCACAACGGTTTTTACTAAAAACCGTCATGGAATGCCTTTCACGACGGCTTTTACTAAAAACCGTCGTGAAAGGTACCAAGGCTTCCACGACGGTTTTTAGTAAAAACTGTCGTGAAATGTTCTACATGTTTAAAATTTTTAGTAGTCGTCAAAATTTAATCTTTTACGAAGGTTAAATTTAGGCGGGATACTAAAAATTTCAAACCTTGGGACCTTCCACGACGATTTTTTTAAAAACTGTCGTGAAAGGTACCAAGGCTTCCACGACGATTTTTTAGTAAAAACCGTCGTAAAATGTCCCACATGTTTGAAATTTTTAGTATCCCTCCAAAATTTAATCCCGCGTCAACGACATGGCTTTCCCTATTTATTAGAAATTTCTCTAACTCAAACCCACTAACTCTCAAACCCCTTTCTCTCTCTCACTCCTCTCCCACGACCTAACCACCGACGAACCCAAACCCCACGGCATTCCACCGACTTTGACATTCCTTTATCCCTCTCTCCATGACCTACCTAACAATCCCGATGCCATTCGCCACCGTTCATCCTCATCCCTTGACATTCTACCGACTTCACCATTGTTCGACTCGTCCTTTGTCGTTCCACCAACTCCATTGCCTTTGGTAAATTTCAAACCATTACTTTTAGTTTTAGTATTATTGTTAGTTCTAAACTTAGCATTATTTGGTTATTTTAGTGTTATTTACATTTAGTTTTAGTTTTAATATTAGTTATATTAATTTGTTTTTTGCCATTTAGTATGTGTTACTTGTATTTGGTGTTTGAAAGAACTTTGAACAACATTTAGCATTTTGGTGTGAGAATAGGTTACTTTTTATGTGTTTGTGATGCCTAAGTATTATTGTGATACCCACCACATGTTTGGAGATTTTTAGAGATTTTTTTTGGGGGAATACAAATTTTTCACAACGGTCCACATGTTTGGAGATTTTTTGAGATTTTTTTTAAGGGAATGCCAATTGGCATTCCATGACGGTTTCTTGAAAAACCATTGTGGAATCGAAGGCTTCCACGACTGTTTCTAGAAACCGTCGTTGAAGCCTTCGATTCCACGATGGTTTTTCAAGAAACCGTTGTGGAATACTAAGGATTCCACGACAGTTTCTTAAGAAACCGTCATGGAATACTAAGGATTCCACGATTGTTTCTTAAAAAACCATCGTGGAATCCTTAGTATTCCATGACGGTGTTTTGAAAAACCATCGTGGAATGCCAATTTTTCATGACGGTTTATCAAAAAATCGTCGTGAAAAATTACTACATTGCAACCCCTTCTCGCGTCAATTTTTATATTATACGACGGTAAAAAATGGTCGTGAAATCTCCATGTCGTACCACGACTGAAGTTTTCACCACGGTTTTTTAACCGTCGTAAAATTTTTCCACGACGGTTATAAACCGTCGTGGAATCCACAATTTGTATGTGTAAGTTCATCTGCATTCTCTTATCCATGGCTATCGGTCTTGACTATGAGATTTAGCAAATGGATGTCAAGATGGCCTTTCTGAATGGCTATCTTGATGAGTCCATATATATGGTACAGTCAGAGGATAAGAGTCAAGATGGTAAGGTCTGTAAGCTACTAAAGTCAATTCATGGACTTAAGTAGGCTTCCCATTCTTGGAACATAAGATTTGTTACGTGATCAAGACTTATGAGTTTGAACAATATATGGATGAACCATGTGTTTACAAACACATTAAGGATGAGAATGTGGTTTTCTACTGCTCTATGTAGATGACATTCTATGAATTGGCAAAGCAGTTTGACATGAAGGACTTTGGTGAAGCTAATTATGTTTTCGGTGTCTAGATCTTTCAAGATAGGAAGAAAAAAATGATAGGTTTATGCCAAGCTACATACATAGATAAAATTCTTGAGAAATATGCAATGTAGAATTCTAATAAAGGTGGCAATCATCTAGGTCTAGAATTACTCTTTCTAAGAAAGACTCACCAAAGTTTGATAAAGAAAGAGAATATATGGAGAAGGTACCTTATGCTTCGGTAGTGGGTAGTCTCATGTATGCTATACTTTGCACACGGCCAGATATTTATTATGCGATCGGAATAGTAAGTCAATTTCAGTTGGATCTAGGACCAAACCACTGTGTTGCGATTAAGCATATTTTTAAGTACTTGGGAAGTACTCGAGGGTATATGCTTGTATATTAGGGTGAGGATTTAACACCTCTAGGATACATTGTTTTTGATTTCCAATCCTGTCTAGATTTGAGAAGATCGACTTCTAGTTTTGTGTTTATTCCAGGCGACGGTGCCACTGTTTGGAAAAGTACGAAGCAAGATTGCGCTTTAGATTCAACAAGGGAGGTCGAGTATGCAGCAGCTAGTGATGCTTTGAAAGAAGCAGTGTGGCTCTGCAAGTTCCTTAGGGATCTTGAGGTAGATCCTAGTTTGAATATGATAGTATCACTACATTGTGATAACACTGTAGCGATAGCTAATGCTAAGGAACCAAAGTTTCACAAGAAGAGTAAGCATATTCATCAGAAGTATCATGTGATAAAAGACATCATGGAAATATGGAAATGTGTTTGATCACTTCTGAGGACATTATAGCCTATCGGGGCTATGAGGATGCGTAACATATCACATTTACTCACTTAGTGTAATTGGGAGATTGTTAGGCATGGTGTCTTGAAGAGTAAAATGTTGTAATATGTTTTTGGTGATATTATATTAATAAAGAGTTTATTTATTCATATACAAAATATTGTTCTCTTTATGTTCATTTCTGTTAATGTATGATAAGCAAACAAAAGTCTGAGACTACAGGTTTAAAACTTTAAGAATCGTGCATGTCATTGATAGATTATATAAAAGACATGAATTTTTAAGGTGATGATCTAAATCATAAGATCAACAATTAGGAGAATAAAGTTAAGCGCTTTATTTATGCTAAGATTATTATATTGTCTACATCCCTAACGGAAGATGGCTGTCTTGATCATTAGAGTTAGACTTCATGAGTAGAAGCATCGATACATTGTCATAAGTGACGATGTGTTAGATCGGGACATAAAAGTTGAATTGATTTGGTTAATAATTCTATTTGTGCAAATCAATTCACTTTAGACCATCATCTGTATTGTGTCTTAATTTTGAAATGACTAATGAGCCCGTATGCTTGACTTATGTCCTTTGATATACCAAAGGGTGACGTCCTGACTTAATGATGGTATACATAACATTACCTTAGAGACATGACTCTTGATTGACGTAGACTCATTATTCATATATATGGAATCTATAACTCGTTTTGTAGAGTTAATGATATTCTCTTATATACATTATCTTGTAATTGGAAGACTGGAGCACTTAATCATTTGGATACATAATCTAACCGAAAGGCATACTATTTATGGTAGTAAGTATTCCAATGGTGTGATAATGGAACGTAAGATAAAAATAATTAGAAAAGTAAAATGGAATTTATCTTTAAACTGATTATGAATATCCTATGGGGATATAACACAATATGATATTTCATGGGTGGTTAAATTATTGAAGCGTCATAATTTTATATAGTTCAAGAGTGTAGCTCTAAGCTTTTAGTGGAGTAGCGTTATAGCAGATAGTTATAAAATATGTATTTAGGATGTTGTATTTTATTATTATAGAAGTTTAAACTATATATGTCTATCGGGTTCTCTTTACTAGCTCATTATAAATCTTATAATAATATGGAATATTTTTCGTACATTTTGGTGACTCATGTTAAATTATTAGATTGACTAAAATTTGATAAGATTGAATTTAATAGTTCATCTTAGTTTATCGGTTGAATCAATTTTGTAAATTAATTCAAGATAAATACGTTGAATTATTTAGATAATATTTTATTTTCTATGAAATTATGTGGATATGACTGTTTTTATCAAATAACTTCTCTATTGAGTTATTTGAATTAAAACTGAGGCACCATCTAAAATTCTCGGATGGAAAATAAGATATTCTCTGGGATCAAAGTTATTGTAAGTTCGGCAAGCCGATGGGAAACGTCAGCCTGCCAATGGAGTAAGTTTGGCAGGCCGATCTCCTAAATCGGCTTACCGCTCGTGCAATAATTTGTATGTGCATTTTTAATGGGTTTTTCATAAGAAGTTGATCCAGACTCAAATTTTGAGGCCTAATCTGATAAGGTTTAATCCCAAATTCAACCACTATAAATAGGGGTGAGTTTTCTCAGTTGTTTAGATCATTTGAGAAGCGAAGAGTGAGTACTTTAGTTTGAGAAACTCTGATACTCCTTAAGAACTATTGTTCAATATCAAGAACCTTAGTTTTAGGTATTCTGAAGTGGTTAGAAGGAGAGTCACTGGAGGAAAAGCTAAATGTCGTATGACCACCTACACTCTGATCATAAAAAAAGAATAGCAAATAAGACCAGTTGATTGAGGCTTTTCTAGAACGTTCTTCTCTGTACAGATTGCTGTTGCTTTTTAGTTCACAAAAAAGGTTAGTAAGATCTATCATTAATCATGAATTTAGCACGTCAAATTTGATTTTTGGAAAATACTTTGATTTAAAATTTTTAAAATCAACTACTTACCGTTTTTCCAACAAATAGGTATGTAGCAATATGCATGGTTGCATCCAGAACAATATTGCTTGTCCCTTCACTAAGACACTACCATTGAGAACTTAAAAAAAAAAACATGTAGAGATTATAGGGATGCGTAACATGTTACATGTGCTCACTTAGGGCAAGTAGGAGATTGTTAAACTTAATGCCCTAAGGATTAAACAATATTATTGTTTTGAGACGTTTGATCAATAAAGATTTTATTATTTATGTCATATATGAAATTTTCCTCTTTATATTTATTTATGATGAATGAATAATAAGAAAACAAAAGTCTAAAACTATCGTTTTAAACCTTTAAGATCATGCATATGATGGATAGATTATATGAAAGGCATGAATCTTAAGGTGATAGTCTAAATGATCTACAATCGATGGAATAAAGTTAGGCATTTTATTCATGTTAAGATTGTTATGTTATCCACATTCCTAATGGTAGATGACTTGTTTTAGTCATTGGAGTATGACTCCATGAGTATAAACATTGATGTATTGTCATTGGCGACAATATATTGGATCGAGATTAAAGATGAATTGATTTAGTTAATAATTCCATGTGAATAAATCAAGTCATTTTTAGTAATCATATGTATTACATCTTATTCCTGAAAGGGATTAATAGGTCCGTATTATCGACTTGTGTCCTTTGATGTACCAAGCGTGACATCTTGAATATATTGAAGGTATGTATATCAATATGTTGGAGACATAACTTTTGAATGATATAGACTCATTATTCATGGATATAAAATCCATAGTTCTTTCGTAGAGTTCAAGATATTCTCTTATAGCCATTATCCTGTAATTAGAAAACTAGAGTACTCAGTCATTTGGATGCATCTGTATAATTGAATAGTTTACGATTTGTATTGGTTATAAATAGTAAGTATTCCAATAGTGAGATAACGAAACATCAAAGAAACATGATCAAGAACGTAAATAGAATTTATTCTTAAGCCGATTATAGATATCCTATGTGAATGGTTCATATCATGATATATCATAGATGAAAAACTTATTAGAGTTTTGTAGTCTTGTAATAATTGAAAAGTACAACTTTAAGCTTTTAGTGGAGTACCTTTAAAGTTGATTAATTATAAAATGAGTATGTCAGGAACATGTCATTTTATAATTATAGAAGCTTACGCTATATATGTCCATTGGGATCCCTTTACTAGATCACACATTTTCTTGTGATGATACGGCGTGTTTTTCCTACAAATTAGTAATTTATGTTAATTATGATATGTTCAAATTTAGTTGATTGGATTGCAATAATTTATGCTAGTTTATTGATTGAATTGATTTTATAAATTAATTCGAGATAATATGTTGAAGTATTTATAAATATTTTATTTGATGTGGAATGATCAGCATATGATTGTTTTAATCAGATTCTATATTGGGTTATTTGAATTAAACCCATAGCTCTATGAAAGATTTTCGAGTAAAATAAAATGAATAATTATTCAATTAGGTCAGAACCAGACAGATTATGGATCAATTGAGTTGATTGGAGTGATAAGGGAGCTGACACCAGATCAACTCTGACCAGCCAGTCGATTGGCATACACAGGGGCCAGTTGACCAGTCCTATCATTTCAACAAAAAGGAAAAGCATTTTGATACTAGATTTTGACGCAGTGACGTATTTTGAATCCTAATTTGAGTAAGGTGTGTGTCCTATCATTTACCATAAATAGGAGACTTATTCCTATCATAAATTAGATCACTTGAAAAATTAAGAGAGGGTATTTTAGGTTAAAAAACTTTGACACTCTAATAAGGTTATTAAACAAGAACAATAATTTATAGTTTTCTCTTGTTGTTCGAATGAGACATTACTAAGAGGAGAATCAAAGGATGTGTGCCTACTTGCATTTCGGTCGTGGAAAGGAAAATAGCAAAGAAGACTAGTTGGTTGAGCCTCTTTTGGACGCGTTTCTCTAGTAGCAATTCTACCAAATAAATTTTTACAAGAATTGAGATTTCCAATTTGCTAAGGTATGAAGGTCTATGAATAATTTATGATATGTAGCATGTCTAGCCCGTTTTATGAAAAAAAAAAAAGTTCTTGTTAAAAATTTTTAATATTCCACTCCGTACATCTTTTTCCAGCTGAAGAGACATAGCATTGAAAATCTAAAGTTTAATATCTCTTTTAATCAATCAGAAGTGTTGTTTGTGGTCTTTAAAATTCTCGAACCTTTGAAAATATACAATCTATGTTGCAAGTAAAAAAATGAACTTAAAATAAAAATTTCATTGTCATCCACTTTTTATTAAACATTATTATTATTTTTTCTTTGTTCACTTGTCTTATTTTTTATTTTTTATTGAATTTTCTTCTCTTTTTAATTTTTTAATTTATTTTTTATCTTTTCTTCTTTTCCTTTTTTTTTTTCAAGATAATTGAAAATTACAAAATGAACATAACAAACTAACAAAATAACTGAAATTATAGACTTTAAGAAGAGACTATCATAATGAACAAACTTTCTCAACAAACAGATTTTCTTAACCCTATCCAACCTCCCATAACATTGGTATAAACCCAATTACATTCAAAATTATCATACGCCTTATGAGTGAAAGGTAAAAGAAAAGGATTATGAATTTATTAAAAGGCTAGGCTAAAATTTGTGGTTGACAAAAAAAATGAAAATATTAGATTCAATAGGGTGACTAGCGGTATAGAATTTAAACAAATAAGCCTGAGAGGCTCAAACAAATCTAAAGATGGCCTAAATTATATCCTTAACTTAGTGCTATCTAGGATTTTGCCTCAAGAGAGATTCAAACAAGTTATAAGATTTTATAAAATAAACTAGATTATATTAACATAAACAATCTCTAAATTAGCGTAACAAATCATAGTTCAAGATTAAGTGCTCAAGATTAAGAAAAATCACAACATAAATATAAGTCTAACACAAGAAGCTAACATAAACTTAAATAATATTTGAATTTTACCACTAGTCATGAAAATGATATAACCATTGATTTCATCATCGAACAGGAGATAATCACCAAAAAAAATAATTACATATATCACAAAATATTTTTAGATTTTCAAATTTTTAGATTTTTTTTAAAAAACAGTAAGATGCAATACAAACACACAGTTTTAACAAACATGCACAAACACGTTTCAAAAATGCTAATCACTTTTTACTCAACTATTTTGAAAGTCTTACAAATAACACATCATTTTTTATTTTTTTAAAAATTTTCTAATTTTTTTGCTTGGTTTTTAAAACTAGTCCTATACATATACAAAATCAAAAAATTTTGAAAAATTTTAACACAACTTTCTCCTTGAGCCTAAATTGAACATCATCCCTAATGTTTAACAAGATAAAACAGAAAGAGTAACAACATATATACAAGAATAGCTATTCAACACACAAATATAAACATAAATATATGCACAAATGAACATGTTGTAGGTAAAAGTAAAAGATCAAAGAGTTTAGAGAGAAAGATCCAAAACTTGGTAGCATTTTTCGCTGTCTTCCTTCTTCAAATCTAGTTTCGAAGTTACAGTGTTTGTCTCAAGAGTGATAACCTGCATCTTTTCGAGCAAGTCCTTAACATTGGAGCAAAGACAAAGATCTTCCTCCATAACTCTACAATGAAGTTTTCTTCCAAAGCATTATCTATAAAACTAAAAAAACTGTCAAAATAGAATGAATTCCTAACAATTTCCAACTAGCGATAGTAAAAACTTCTTCTAGAGTTCGTAGACCTCCAGATAAAGCAATAAAAGCATTAGTGGAACTAACCACGTCTTTTATTCACTCAGGGATCTCTGCAACTATCTTTTAGTACCTATGGTTTGACCATACAGACAACCTTGAGCAAAAACACTAGGAATAATACTTAAAGCTTCAGTACCTCCATAACAAACTTATGCAGCAATAGTACCCATTAAACCTAGACTGCCTCCTCCATACATAAGATTCATCCATTTCTTGACCAAGACTTGACCTAAATAGAACGTAGCATTTAAGTAGTCAATGCCCTTTCTTGGACTAGAACTACAAAAACATGGATATTTTTGAAGCTTTGAGATAATTAGGAAGAGAATTCCATAATGGTTTTTAAAACTAAGACACTTTATTTATTTATTTATTTTTTTGGTTTTCTAGGCTGACTTTAAATAACACCACTTTGAATAAAACCTAAACCTAAAATAGGATCTTATTCATGATTGAAAACAAAGGATTAGGTGAAGATAGATAAAAATAGCTACGATGATAGGTATAAACAGGTGGATAGATGTGACATAACTATAGAAATTTTGAAAATTTCTCAACAATACTATTTAACTTTTGAAAAACAAGACATTACTGTACAATTTTTGACAAAATGGGACCTACTTTTAAAAATGAAGACAACTCTTATCTTACATGAAACACAAAATATCTATTGAAGAAAATAATGCATTTGATAGACAAGAAAAAGTCAACATATTATTATTACAAGATAAAAAATACAAACACCATTATTAAATGGATGTTATAACAATCACAAAAATATAAAAATCCTTTCGTTGATGAAATCTTATTCGAGAATGAATTGAAAACTTATGTTAATCAGAACATGCCTCTAAAAACTATGTCACTCAACCATTTTGATGATTTTTTCATTAAAACCAAAAGCATTTCTCAAATGAATTTTCAACAAGTTTTTTTAAGAAAGTAAAAACACACAAAAATAAAGAAAACTTTACAGATTTTTCTTCGAACTAGATGGATCGAGAGTTTGTCTTCCATCAAACTTTCTTGCAAATTGAACAATTGTCTTACTTAACGTTTGATTCCTAAGATGTTCTTTCTTTGCATAGCATTGTGGCCAAAATTTTGACATCATCCCCTAAACTATCCACTTTGATGTGACTTACGAGAAGCTCAAAGATCTTCCAAATTCACTTTTCTAAGACCATTTTTAGAAAACTGTATTTTATCTTCCCTATTTGTAGACACATAACTAAGTGAGGGACACTACCCAAAACAGTTTTGATGAGAACACTTTGGACACTTTAATTTCATATAGAGTGCTCTTCTTTTTCTATCACATAGACCTGTATCCATTCGAGGTGGACCTTTATTAGTTACATCATTAGGGTAGACCAGACTTTCTATATATATTTTTACATCAGTAGGAAGATGAAAACAAGAAAGAAACCATAGATAAATGACTCTAATTGTGTACTTTTGTTTGATTTTTTTTTTTTTTTTGAGAAAGAGAAGAGAAATACTTTGTAACATGCTCGTTTTTAGGATCCATGATAAAAGAGAGAGAAAAGAGACTCTTGAGAGTGAATTTAAAGATTTTTGAGAGACATTTTGGGAGATCTAAAAGCTTTGAGTGGATTTGAAAGTGTTTAAGAGCATTGAGAAGATTGAAGAATTTTTGGAAAAATGTTTGAAAGTCAAAGAACTTTGAAGGTTTTCTGAAAATTTTTTGGGAAACTTTAAAAATTCTATAGAGAATGTAGAGAGAATTAAAGAGTTTAGAGAGAGAAAGAGCAAAGAGTTCTAAGCGTGGATGTACAGTGACGAGTTATATAGACCAAGGGTATGTTATTGTTTAGACACAGGGAAAATTGTATAGACTCGTGTGACACTATTCTAAACAGTGTTGAGCTAAACAAAAAATGGGCTAAGTAATCTAACGAATTACTAAATACTATTGAACACTAAAAATAAACATTTATTAACAAACATGGAAACTAAACTTAAAATATTTTTTTTTTATTTTTTTAATTTTTATTTGTTTTTAAACATTTTTTAATTTTTTTTGTGTTTTTGTTTTAATTTAAATTGTAAAAAAGTCTAAAAATTAAAAAAAAATCATTGATAATAGGTTGTTAATATAGAATATCAACTAATCCTAATGACTTCTACCTCCTTTACTCAGCTGCCATAATAAATTTTTCAAAAATTATTTTTTTGAATTTTAGGACAAACACATATTAACACACAAAAATGAAAATAAAATGAAAATAAAATAAAAATTAAAATTATATTTTAATGTTACAATTTTATCATCTGAATCTGAACATATATAAATAAATTCAGCAATGGGAGTAAAACGATCATTAGAGATTAGTTTGTAAGAAAAAGAAAGTCCTCAAAAATTCTCATCATCTAATGCTCCTTGATATTTTTATCAAAGTCCAATTCCTCTATCTCATCATTATCATTAGAATCTACAAGATTAATTATTCAAGGTAGAAAATCATTGGTCCATAAATTTAGGTTATCTCTAACTTTAAGATATTCCTTCTCAACATCAAATTCTTTATTTTCTACAGTTATCTTTTAACAACTACTACCTTTCCTTAATCAGATATTTCAATGTTGCTTTTTGTTACTATGGAATTCTCAACTTTATAAGTATCATCAATTAAAGCAAACATGGAACAATTTTTAGCTTTTGATAGATCATCTAATTCAAATGAATTGACTAAACTAGTTAAAGGATCAGGTAGTCCAATAGATGTACTTCCTCAACAAAGACTTTACACTATTTAGTAGTAGGTTGCGACATCTTATATACGTTGAACTAGAAAATGCTTGCATAATTCTTACATGAATAGTACTTAATTCCTACAAAACAACAAATATTTAAAGAAAACAAATGAAACAAAAAAAAAGTTAGTATTGAAAATAAAAGGAAAAGGAAATATAATATACAAAATATACAGCACTTAAAACAATTTTGATCCCCGGCAACAATAATGAAAACTTGTTCGGTCTTGAAAGTTGCAATATGATATAACCCTAGGTATAAGGTTGTCACAAGTAATAAATGTAGTGAATTTGAGGTCAAACCTATAGGGAAAGCTATTTTCAAGGTCCATTGTATTTGTTAGATTAATTATTTATTTATTTTTAAGCTAAAAAAATATGAGGATTAAAATTAATTATTTATAATTTTTTTGTAATATTTACATATTTTTATAGCATTTTTCAATTTCTAAATTTTGTGATTTTGGAATTTTAACAACAAGAACTACAAATTAATTTAAAATGGAACTTCAACAATAAGTGTGATTAATTCAAAATAACTTTGATAAAAATAACAACACTGCTAGCAACTAACTACAAGAGATAAACAATAATTATAACAATGCAAAGGCTCAAGGGTTCCATTCTACCGATTAACTTAAACATATTTTTGTTTTTCTAATTATTTATTTATTAGTTTAAGAATATATTATGTCATCTTATATCGACAATAAATCAAGAATTATCAAGCATTTATTATGTCATTTTATGTCTATAATATGCAAAAACTCAACTTAATAAACAAGTATGATTTCAACATAATTTAACTAAAATAACAAAAAAATTAATAAGTTAAGCATTTACAGAGTCATTCATTGTCTACAGCTAATCAAGGTCCTCTCAAACATTATCTATGCCAATCTATATCGCAAAGAATCAAAAACAAAATTGTGGCAGAGTTCTAGCTAAGAAAATACTAAAATCCTAAGTTTTCTAAAAAAAAAAAAAGTAATTATATATTATAACTGCTTAAAAAACTAAGAAAGACTAAAAATATTCAAGGTAATTTTGTCAGAACTTTCCACTCTCTTTAGCGAAAAAGGCAAATTAAAAATACATATTTAAAATAGAAACACTCGAATATTATTGAGCATAACTTTTACAACATAAACTGAGAATTATCTCACAAAAATTGAAACTAAAAACTAAACATTAAAAACTAAATTATTTGAAATAGTATTTTTTTTCCACTGCAGAGGAATGCTCAACCAAGGCCAAAAGCCTTGGTAATTTTAGACTTTTAAAACTACTATTACCAATGTTTTATAATTTTTTTACTGTTTCTTTTCTTGAATTTCGACTCCAAAATACAGGTAGTTATTATTTATTTATTTATTTTTCTTCTTTTCTTATGCTGCTCGGGCTCTTGAGAATCTGAGAATTTAGACATTATCTGGTGTGGCGTTTGTACCGGTTAGACGTCCTTGAACCGTTGGATGAGTAAACCAAAGACTGAAAATACAGCTTGGATTTAGTCAACTCGGAGGGAATACAGGCTCAGTGGGCTTGGCAACACATGATTGGACAGGCTAAGCAATGGTGGGACCCCACACCTGACGCATTGCTAATGTGCACATTGAATGGATGGCTCAAATCTCTTTAGCGGGGCATCCAATGGCTAACAACATGCCATGCGTCCTTGCAATTGAAAAATCAAATTTCTTTTAGTTTTTAAGCATTTGTTGTCCAATTTTTCTTGTTTTAGGTCTTTTTGCTCTTTTTTTCCTAAATTTCAAATTTAAAGATAAAAAATTAAAAAAAGTTAATTATTTTACAAACTTAATATTTACAACAATTTTTAGAATATTTATTTTACATTAAAATTCACAAAAAATAATTATAAACTTTCAAAATTCCTAACACTTTTGATTTAACTCAGATATAATTTTTAAAACTCAGAAATATTTTTAGAAATTACTACAAATAGAATAAAATATATTTACAAACTTAAAATACACTATAAAATACATTAAAACTACAAATAAAATTACCACACATTATTTTTATGTTTTTAATTAATTTCAAACTAAACTAATATTTGACATATAAAAATGATTTTTAAAATTATCGAAAGTATTATTAAACTTAAAAACTTATTAAAAACATGATTTTAAACATATTTATACAAAAAGAAACTAAAATACTATTTAAAACACAAAAGCTTTAATTAATGAGTTTAACAAAAAAAATATGAATGCAAAATAATTGATTTTAACTTTAAGAAATATGTATTTTCTAAGTCTCATCAATGATGTTCAGCAAGATTGAACAAAATATGTCTAAAAAAGCTAATTCAACATGTTCGAATTTTACAAGTTAAGCAAGACTGAACAAAACGTATCAAAAAAGTTCATTTGACATATCTAACTTCTACAAGGTCAGCAAGATTGAACATTTTTTTTAAGAAAAAAGTTAATTCGGTATGTTTGATCTATATAAGTTCAGTTGAACTGAACAAAATAATAGAATAAAGTTAATTCGGAATGTTTGAATTGTATAAGTTCAATAGAATTGAGAAAAATTAAAAAAAAAAAATTTAATTCAGCATGTCCGAGTTATACAACTTCAACAGGATTGGACAAATTATGTCTAAAAAAAAGTTGATCCAACATGTTTGAATTGTATAAAGTTTAGCAAGGTTGAACAAAATATGTCTTAAAAAAAAGTTAATTCGACATGTTTGAATTGAACAAGTTTAACATAATTGAACAAAAAAAATTAATTCGGTAAGATATAGGTTCAGCATGACTAAACAAAAACAAAAAACAAAAAACAAAAAATTGCTTTAGCAAGATCAAATTAATTAAGTTCAATATGTCTAAAAAAAGAAAAAGAAAAACGCCCCAAAAGCACGGCATTCATTCGACTCACATACTCTGAAATATTCTTGCATTTTGATATGGTCAATACGATCTAGGGGCACGAGTCTATACACCGATTCTAAAATGGAGACATAATGATCGATTTGCACTTGGAAAAGCTCATAATTCAAGGCCACGACAGAAGGAGTTATCGAGGATTGGAAATGTTGTTGGAAAGATTCTTTTGCAAATCGTGAAGGAGGGAGTAGTTCTTTATTCTCATGAGTTCCGCAACTAGTAGGAATAGTATGCTCTGAGTGACAAAGAGGAAGGTCACCATAATATTTACGTCTCTTCGAAACTCTCTAAAAGCCTCCGGATCATAACTTGGTTGTTTCAAGGGGTCAAAGTTTTTTTTGCCTCAAAAAATTTGAGGCTTGTCGTAATGAGCAGTGTTCCTTTGACTTGTTCCTTGTAGTTTAGAGTGTGGTCCATCACTTCATCCACCAACCATATCTGCAAAAAATAAATAAATAAATGCATAAAATTAAAGCTAGTCCGAAAATATACATCTAAATGAATAGCCAAATTACTAGGATTATTGAACATTAAGCCCATAATAGAATAGACAATTTCTAACAATCAATAACTAATGCAAGATAGTAAAAATATACCAAAATCCCTTCATAGCTTCCATTAGAATCGTAGAACCAAAACTAATTAACAAATGGAAATAAAATTAAAGATAAAAATAAATCACACCAATATTTAAGCATTCTCTGAATATACAAAATATAGAAAAAAACAGCAAAGAATTTACCAAAAGGGAGGTGTCACAATGTCTAAATTCTTTTTTTTTTCCAATCTCTTTTTTCCTCCTTTTTGTAGATTCAAAAATGCTTTTTAATGGTGTTTTCAAAAGGAAAGAAATAAAATCTAAAACTATAAATAAATCCTAAAAATAAAAGAAACCTACACTACAAAATTGTCTTGTCTTCTTTTTCTTCATCGATCACTCTCTTTTTGGGATCAACTTTAGCCCCAAAACAAGTCTGAAATTTCGGTTTTCAATGGTGCATTTATCCTCCATTGATATACATTAACTAGAAGAAGGAGGGGCCCAATTGAGGAGTATGAGGCAGAGGATGCATGTCGCACCAGAATTGGCGGCACGAAAGGCTAGGATGCGTGGCGATTCTTAATTGGATGGAATATGAGGTAGCATGGGAACTCGATGGCATGCAAAGAAGGTGATCCAGCAAAGGGATGGGTGCATTCGCTGCGGCATGCGTGGCGAGGCACAAATAGGTGAGGCTCTGTGCTGGGTTTCTAAGCATTTGATAACTTTATAAGTTAGAATTATTCAAGCTCTTTTTACTATTAAATATAGCTATGTTCTTGACATTTTATTTTTATTTTGTTTAATTAGATATTTTTTAATTTAATTTAATTTAATTTAATTTGATTTGATTCGAATTGATTTTCCTTTCTTTTATTTTTTATTTTTATTTCTTTTGTTTTATTTGTGTAGGTTGATTAGGCAAAATAAGTAATTTTGAGACAAAGGAATCAAAATTCAGATTTAGAAAGAGTTGCAAGTACACCACTATGCAACAAAGGAAAGAGTGCATTTCAATTTCCTGCACGATCGTTGGATCAACCACTCAACGCATCATCCATGCGCGTGCAAACCAACCAAGACAACGACACGTGAGACGTCATGTAATGCTCAAGGAAAAATTTATTATTAAGTCCAGTACTTATATGGATCTAATTAATAAATTTATCCTTATAGTAATAATTACAAACTCTTTATATTTGGTTTTTCTCTCCATGAAAGGTAAGCCTTTATCCATTTATCTTTTCAAGCTCTATATGGCATCATAGCGAAAATATCCTAGGCTGTAAAAAAAAAAATTCCTACTTCTCTTTCTTCAAGCTGAGTTCAGCCCCATCAATTACCTCCAAAATTACAATCCAACCAAAGAAGAGAATTTTACTCAACCACATCCTTCCCTCATCTTGCAACAATCATTTAACTAAACCAAATGGCCGACGAAACCAACCAAATTATAATTCCCAATAACCAAGAACCCACCAAACCACTCACCATTATTAATATCATAAATACTGTTAAACTTACCTCTATCAACTATATTTCATGGAAACTCCAAATGGAAACTATTCTAATATGGTACGAACTCTACAAATTCATAGATGTCTCTCATCCGGCTCCTCCAACAACAGTGACTGCCAACAACGTCAGCACATAAAATCCACAATATCAAACGTGGTTGCGACAAGACAAACTAATACTTGCTGCTCTTGGCAAGCCAATGGATCATGAGGATTTAATTGAGACAATTTTGGATGGTCTTGATGATGAGTATAAATCCATTGCTGAGATTGTCAATGGTCGTGAGACACCCATCTCCTTTGATGAGTTGCACGAAAAGCTAATTAACAAGGAGCTTTCATTGCAACAAAACCGGTCCAATTCATCTCCGCATCCAGTCACAGCGAATCCTACCGTTGCTCGTTAGAAATATGGAAATTGTGGGAACCAAAATCAATGCTCTCTAGCACAATGGATGTCTCCTACAAATGCTCCAATGCCATCTCTCCCTATTCCTCCAAATCAAGGTGGTCGCGCTCCTCCTAGACCTTTCCTTGGACGTTGTCAATGGTGTCGAGTTCAAGGTCACACTGTTGCACAATGTCCTGTCTTCTGACGATCATATCCAACCTCTCAACTGCCACCTCCTCTACATCAAAATCAACAATGGCACTCGAGACCCCAATGGCAACCACGAGCAAATATTGCAACAGCCAATGCAACAAAAAATTCTGGTTGGCTTCTTGATAGTGGGGCTTCGCACCATGTTTCTGCTGACCTGAGCAATCTTTCCATTCATGCTCCCTATGGAGGACCTGACGACATTGTGATTGGTGATGGCACGGGTTTCCCTATTACCCACACTGGTTCCAAAGCTCTTTCAACTCCTTTCCATACTTTTTTGTTGGATAATGTTCTCAGTGTTCGTAACATGAAAAAGAACCTCATTTCTATTTCTAAATTTTGCCAATCCAATAACACATCTATTGAATTCTTACCCACTACTTTTCTTGTGAAGGATATCAGAACAGGGGTAATCCTTTTTCAGGGCCGTGCTAAGGACGGTGTGTATGAGTAGCCAGTTTCATCTATCAAGTCTTCTCTAGTGTCTTCGGTCGAGTCTTCCCCAATACTAGTTTCTCAGGTGTTAAGTCTTCTCCTTTGGTGTGGCATCATCGCTTAGGCCATTCGTCTTTTCCTATCTACAAGCATATTGTTCCTAAATTTCATATTGAGTTGTCTAAACCCTCCAGTTTTAATTTCAATTGTAATTCATGTTTATGTAATAAAAGTCACAAGTTGCCTTTCTCTGTCTCTTCTCTTGTTTCAACGTCTCCTCTTGAAATAATATTTTCCGATGTGTGGACTTCTCCCATTCTTTCTATTGATAATTACAAATATTATATCATTTTTGTAGACCATTTTACAAAATACATATGGTTTTATCCGCTCAAGAGAAAATCTAATGTTCATGATATATTTGTTCGATTCAAATCGTTAGTTGAAAATTATTTCAAAAAGAAAATCATCACGCTATACTCTGACAATGGGGGTGAATATCAAGCCCTTACATCATTTCTCTCCCTTAATGGCATCTCCCATCTAACCACTCCTCCTCATACATCTAAACATAATGGCTATTCCAAACGTCGTCATCGTCACATTGTTGAAACCGGTCCGTCTCTTCTCACTCATGCCTCTATGCCTCTATCCTACTGGTCTTATGCCTTTTCCACTGCTGTGTATCACATCAATCGTCTTCCCACACCTACACTTCACCTTTCGTCTCCATATGATAAACTTTTTGGTGTTCCTCCAAACTATAGCAAATTATGCA
>CAMOHE010054660.1:0-17489 GCA_946598075.1 Artocarpus hirsutus | reverse complement strand
GAGATACTAAGTCAACTCATAGATACATATTTGAGAAATGATGTATTGGATCGACCCGCTATGAGAATACTACATGGGTAATTGTCATAAGTGATTCTCATCACAATAGTATTATCCTAGTCCTCTGACCTGAAATCATCATGGTTTCCTACATGATAAGTTCTATATTTTGACACAATCTAATATTATCTTTAACAGGATGATGGAATAGATTGTCGTTGGATATAAAGTGAATCATGTGAGGAACGTGAGTGATTAAAAAGGAATATGTCCCTCATTTATCATGAGAAAGATATCTATGGGCCCCTCGATAAGTTAAACTGAAGTAAAATGTATGGCCATACTGAAATGAATTGACAAGGGTTATCAATATCAGTCTACTTAAGATCGAGAAATAATATGATTAAATAGTATAAGGATGACATAAACCATGCCTTACGTTTAATCAAGGTATCTAGTGACAAAAAGGACTTTAATACTTATTGTGGATTAGGTTATGTCAGATTATTGACATTCACATAACTTGGGTAATCATAATGTCTTGCTAGAGGCCGCTTATGATTTGTGGGCTAGAAATAGAATTATAAGTCTACTACCAACGTTATGTGAACCTACAAGGTCTTACACTTAGAGCAGATCAAGAATGAATTTTTGGTTAACTGTGTCTAGGTTCAATGAACCTGATAATGTCCAGATTCGATAGACTAGATATGTCTACGTTTATTAAATCTGACATTTTCTAGATTATCTGAATCATATTCGAATTACTGACATTATCTAGATTTTTTGAATTAGATTTGAATTACAGACATTATCTAGATTATCTGAGTCATATTCGAATTACAGTTTACCCTATTTGCAATTTGACTCTATCTTGAGGCCAACGGATATTCTTATATCTGCTTTAGGATTTTTAGCCAAAAAAAGAAGAAAGAAGGTGTTCTATCATTCTAAAAGGGCAAAAAACATTAAAACCCTAAAATTAGAGAGAGTCTTTTAACGCAAAAGAGAGGGTGCTAGCACACCAATTCATTTTTGAGAGAGTCTGTTTGTGTGGATACCTACAGAGGGCGTTGCTCTAAGTAACAACGTCTGAATCCGATCCCAAATACTAAAAGCTCGAGTTAGGGTATCACTGGAGTAAACTGTCTAAATTTGCACTGCTTTTTTTTTTTTTTATATTGCGGATATATTTTCTATACTATCAGTGTTCTTCTTTTCTATATAGCTTATGAGGTCTCACAACCTTCCATACTAATCCGCATTCTCCAAACAATATAATTCCTATGCTGCTTAGCTTTATAAAGTCCAGTTCCTATACTGCATTACTTTATCAGTATAAATTTCATGTTGTATAACTTTATCAGTCCAATTTTCATATTGCTTAACTTTTACCAGTATAATTCTTATACTGTATTATTCTAACATAGTATAATTTTCAATATTTTCATACAGTATTTTTCTTTTCCTGTATTTTCATCTTAAAATATGTTGCAACATTTTCTACAACAACTAAGCTTTTTAGCTTATTTTCATATCGTTTCTTTCTTGTTTAAGACTATGACATTATTTTAAATCTTAAAAATTGCATATTTACTTTTACAAAATTTTTCAGAAAAATTAGATTTAAACAATAATCCTCGTGATACTCGTTATGCTCTTAACAAACTTTTTAGCATAAAATTTAGCTCACATAATTTGTATATAAATTACTTAACATAATCCTTAATTATTACATATAAAATGTATTAGAAATTCTCGGGTGTCATACGAAAAATTACTGGAGATTTTCTATGGGTGTTGTAACGCCCCCTCATGGGACGTCATAGTTATCATCTCATAACATCTATTATTTATAGCAAAACATACTTTTTTTTTTTCAAAATTTAAATAAATAAAGTAATACAAAATAGCTTACATTTTTTTGAACAAAACTTTTTAATCAAATCAAATAACTTCATTTAAAAATAAAAACATAGTTGTAACATTACCAAAAATATTAAACTTAACAAAATATCTTTAACTTGGAAATCTCATAAAATAAATGAAAAACTAAAATCTGTGGAATTATAAATAATTGAATAAAAGTTATATCATTATTAACTCAGGATGTGTTACTTCGATATTATGTTTCCTCCACCATGCATACACCCGCACTAAGCTCTTCCAACCTCATATCTAACTCCTATTCCTATTTGCAATATGAGAAACCTATAGGAAGCATAATGCTTAGTAAGTACACCCTAACTCTCACAAATTATATTTTCATCAATTAACAATATTCAATAAAATAAAATTATCATTAAGTAAAAATATTTTTTTAAATAACATATATATAGTAATACTTAAAAATATCATATAGTATGGCCTTGGCATTGTACCATCATAGTGCATTAGCCACGGAAAGAGTGAGAAGCAACCCCAAAACCAACGGCAATAGAGATGAAGCGACCGCTCACCGGCCAATCCGCTCACCAGACCCCATCATCACCATCAATCCGTCAAGTGTACAATGCCATTTTAAAACATCAAAATAATATAGATATAACATATATATAGGGTTTTTTAAAAAAATATATCCATCAAATAAAATAATGAGGTAAAAATAACATCATCTTTAATTGTTTTCCATCAATTTCCTCATTATTAAAAGTGCTCATCTTAAAACGTCTTCATAACATATCATCAACATCAATCTTTCTAATTTTGAACAATTATATTGTAGGTCAAAGGTGTACTTACTTGACTTCTAGACTTACACAACCTTCAATGGTAGGTGACACAACAACTCTAATCTTTGGTGTACTCGTTTCTTTGAAGAGTTCATGCCAAACATTTATATTGACCATAAGTCGCTAATAATACTATTAACAACATATAAACATCTCATATTATCATTAAGTATCACCTCTTCATGTAATAACATTAAGAAGCACAAAATCACAATTTATGAACCAAGAGCATAATTCTCAAAAGTAGGCAGAATGACGTTTATTCACTTAAAAATTTCTAATAATTTCATTTTAACTCCAAATCAATCAAAACCAGTGGCATTAGAAATTAGAGTAAAAAACAAAGAACTTGATGTATTACACACATATTTTGACAATAATTTGCATGTAGAGAAGTCCTCAAAATTCATTCTAAATTTTGAGTCAGTATAAAACTATATAGCATTCAAAAAATCATAACTATTTAATAAGAACTCCGATTCAAGAGATTCAAAATCCAAACGAAAGCTCAAGATATCTAGTATTTGGGAAAAATATAAAAAAAAATATAAACAAAGCAATATGGAACTAAAAATTACTAAAACATGACGGCTATCAGGTGTTTGTATGAAAAGTAGGCATAAGGTATCAAAAAAATTTAATACCAATCCATTATGTATAAAACCTCAATTAAAATTGTAAACATATAATTAACATGATGCTAATTGATAATAAAATACACCCATAAAGATCTACATAACAAAAATATAAAAATCTATGATATCTTTAGTTTAGGGTTTAATGAAAGGCTAGTCACAACAACCAAATCATCAACTCTTTTCAATCACCAATTGAAGTGAAATACATATACTAGAAGAATCCATGTGATGATAATAATAATTCTAATACTAACTAATATACCAAAATATCAAACAAACATGTTAAATGATTAATATACTTACCAAGATGAATGCAATTGCGGAGATTTGAAATCTTGATAAAGCTAAAGAAAACCAAGCATGAAGTCAATCAGTGAGGAAGGAATGAAGTATGAGTCTAGGGTTACTTATAGGAGGTCTTATCATATTTTTAGGTGTGGGCTGCTTATGAAAGCCTAAGAAACCTTTTTTTTTTTCCCATGTGTTATTCTTTGTTTTTTCTTTTTTTTGTTCTCTCCTATTCGGCGTGACTTGCAGCAGGCCCAACAAATTATTAAGGCTTAAAACCTAAGCCTTACTAAGTTACTTATATTTAAATATATATGTATCTATATATTAAATAAAAACTAATCATTTAATTATTTCTTCTTATTATATTTTATTTAACTAAAACAAAACAAAATACATCATCATATTATTAATTCATAAATAACCATAATTCCTACGTAATTGGCTTGAATCTTTTCTAGCACATCGAATCCTAGTGGCTATCACTTGTAACATCACTCAACAGCATATTAGTAATAATATCACTATTGTCAATTATAGCATTAGACTCTTGATTTGCCATTAAATAGAAAACTTGGGTGCTACAGATGTAAACGGCCCATGCATGCTCTTCGAGAATGCATTCGGGAAGCATGTCGAAATTTGCTTGAAGATAGTAGCTTGAACAATGGAGATTGGTTACGGGCGTCTTCCTTTGTTAAGCCTTTTTTTTTCTTGCCATAGATGTAGTGGTGGCTAGAATTTTAATGTTGGCCGTAATGGAAAGGAAGTGTTGGTACAAGGAAATATGCTGTCAAAATTTGGGAATGACAGAAGGATCACGAGACCAGTGACTGACGAGAGAAGACATGGTGTAGATTGGCCAGCAAATATCTCCGACGGCGGTTTTGTCCAGGGTGGAATAGGTGAGGCCGTTATTGCCCTAAATCCACACGAGGTGCTAGCCTTTCAAATTTTGAATATGTTGTGGGCGGGAATCAGGGTGTGCCAGTCAAAGATTGTGAGGAGGGATTATTCTCCAAGGGAAGGGCTATTACTAATGAATCACGTGGAGAGGAGCATGCTCCTTTAAAAGGCACATGATATTAAAGAAAAGGTTGTGGAGTCACATGCCCATGCAAAGGACATAAAGATTAATTCCACTATTTTGCCTTTTGCTAGGGATTCTGAATATCAAGCTTCTATTGAGGGCTGGATGGTTCTTTTAAGTTTGAAGCGTGGTTGACAGAGTCCAGTACTGTTGCTGGAACTGGGAAAGCCAGAAAGTGGAAGAAATCTGCTAGAGCAGCGACAAAGAAGGCTGTACTTCTGATAGTGACTGTGGAAGATGGAGCGAACGTGATGGGAGGAAAAGGGAAAATATTGGGTTGGATTCACTTAGATGTGGGACGAACAAGCGAGCTATTCTTATGGATCGGATGAACGACTTGCAATCAGCGGAGGTTGCTTTGCAGCCCACCGGGAATTATGAATCTCCTAGTTTGGAAAGCTCAGGGTTTGGGGGATCCCTGAGTGTTTGAAAAATTACGAATGGTGGTCTACAAAAATTCTCCTGCTTTAGTGTTCTTATGGAAAATTAAGCCTTGTGGAGTGGAGGCGAGGTCAGTTCGCGAACGATTGGGTTTTAATGGTGGTGGACATGTAGATTGTGTTGGTCGGAGTGGTGGCCTTATTTTGCTATGAAAAATACCGTGGGATGTTATTGATTCAATTATTACAATGGAGAATGGAGTGTGCTGGCATTTTACTGGGTTCTATGGTAACCTTGTGAGGTCTCAAAGACGGCATTCATGGAATCTTCTTTGCCGACTCAAGGGTATGTTCTCTTTACCATGGTTGGTTGGGGGATTTTAATGTGATTTTTTATTTTACGGAGAAAGCAAGTGCTAGTGTTAAAACTTACTCGAGATGAAAGAATTTCGGGAATTGGTAGATGAAAAGGAGTTGATTGACTTAGGGTTTGTTGGTGGATGATTGACTTAGGATAGTAGACAATTTGGGTCGGATAATGTTCGGGAGCGACGTGATAGATTTTTGGGTTGTTACAGATGGTGTTCTTTGTTTCCAAATAGTCGTGTTTCTCATATGTACGATTATGATCCGATCATCGAGTGTTCTTGAGTTGGATATTGGTAGTGGGAAGGGAGGTCGCGGACCTAAGAAGAGGAGAAGGCTCGTGTTTGAACCTTTATGGCTGACTAAGCAGGAGTGTAGAGAGGTGGTTTGGCACTCATGGGTTTTATCTTATATTAGAGGGGATAGTCAAGCTCTTCTTTCTACTCTTGACAGTTGCAGGAGAGCTCTTAAGCATTGGAGTGGGGAAGCCTTTGGCAATATTTCTAGAAAAGTGGGAGATCTTCAAAAGGAAATTGAAAAGCTAAACAATAGACCAGATAGTGCTTTTTTGATTAATGAGATCAAGTCTAAGGAAATTCAGCTAAATAGTTTACTCGCTTTAGAGGAGTATTATTGGCTTCAACGGTCTCGAGTTGAATGGCTTAAGGGAGGCGATTGAAATACACGGTTCTTTCGTTCAAAGGCGTCAAAGAGGCGTGAAAGGAATGAGTTAAAAGGATTGGAAAATGGGCACTGGACGTGGTGCATGGATGAAGCTCAGTTAGTAAGGATAATTGAAGATTATTTCTCGAGGATCTTCCGCACTATATGTTCGGGGGAAGGGGGCCATTAAGGAGGCAGTGAGTTACGTAGAGAGGAAAGTGACAGATGAAATGAATGAGGTGCTTAACGCTCCTTTTACTCCTAAGGAGATTAAGCTTGCTCTCTTTAATATGGGTTCTACTAAAGTCCCCAGGTCTGGATGGTTTTCATACTCTGTTTAACCAGAAGCATACGGATATTATGGGTAGTGATGTGACAGAGGTTTGCTTACGGATTCTTAATGGGGATGGTTCTATTGAGGAGCTCAATTCTACCTATGTGATGATGATTCCTAAAATTAAAAATCCAAGGAAAGTGTCGGATTACCATCCTATTAGCCTATGTAATGTTATCTACAAGATCATTACTAAGGTTTTGGAAAATCGGCTTAGCGTGTTTCTCCCTATACTATTTCGTCAGAGTATAGTGCTTTTGTGCCTGGTCGACTTATTTTAGATAATATTATTGTGACTTTTGAAGTAACTCACTCTATTAGACGACGGGAGGGGAGACGGAAGGATTGATGGAGTTGAAGTTGGACATGAGTAAGGCATATGCCTGAGTGGAGTGGCCTTTTTTGGAAAGCATGAGGAGGAGGCTAGGGTTTGGAGAACGCTGGATTGGATTGATTATGAACTATGTTAACACTGCTCGTTTTTCATTTTTGGTTAACGGCAATCAGTTGGTGATGTTCGCCCTTAGAGAGGAATACGACAAAATTGTCCAATTTCTCCTAATCTACTTTTGCTTTGTGCGGAAGGTTTTTCAACTTTGTTTAAGAAAGCAGAAATGGAAAGGAAGTTGGGCGGTGTAGTGGAAGCTCACCATGCCCCTCAAGTATGTCACCTTTTGTTTGCAGATGATAGTATTTTCTTTGCTGGGGCAAATCATAACGATTGTGCAGCTATTGTGGTGTCTACTCAGCGGTATGCTGCAGCCTCGGGTCAAGTTGTCAACACGGAAAAGTCTTTGATCTCTGACAGTCTAAATGTTCTGGAGGATAGACAGAATGAGGTCTATGAAGCGTTGGATCTTTCTTTTGCCAATTTGTCTCATGAAATTCTTATCAAAATGGTGGATCAAGCAACAACAACACATGTGATGAGTGTTTTTCGACTTCCATTGATGCTTTGTAATGAGCTCCAGGCTTTGATTGCACGTTTCTGATGGGACGAGGATGAGTCAGCAAGGAAACTTCATTGGTTTAATTGGGAGAAACTTTGTCGACCAAAAGTTGCCTGTGGTATGGGTTTCCGGGATCTCGAGGCTTTTAACCAAGCACTCTTGGCTAAACAGGCATGGTGCATTTTAAATTTCTTGGACTCGCTTATGGCATGGATTGTTAAGGCATAATATTTCTGGCATGGGTCAGTGTTAGATGCAAGAGTTTCTAATAATGCATCATATTTATGGCGAAGTAATTGTGTGGGGAGCAACGTTGATCAAGTCAGTGGCTAGGTTGTGGATAGGAGGGAGCCAATATGTTAGTATTTTTGAAGATCCGTAGCTACCGAGACCTAGTTCATTTTGACCTGTCAACCCCTCATAACAGACAAGAATCGGTTTCTAAGGGTGCATAGTTTAATTTCAGGCCATATGTGGAATATAGAGAGAATCAATAGTCTATTTTGAGAGGTGGACCGAGCACTCATTTTAAAAATCTCGTTGGGCAGATTTTCTTTGGATGACAACTGGATGTGGCGTTATAATTCAGAAGGAGAATACTCAGTTCGTTCCGGATATAAACTGGCTATGGAGCAGTGCAGTGAGGCTGGTACTTCGCAACATTAAGCAGACCAGAAATGGTGGATGAACCTGTGGAAACTACGTGTTCCAAGCAAGATTAAAATTTTGCTTTGGAGAGCTTTCCATAATATCATTCCCACTTTTGATAATTTGAGATTTAGAGGGATTGCTTGCCTACCTTGGTGCTCCCGTTGCAAAATGGCTACTGAATCTATAGTACATGCTTTGTAGGGATGTGATATTATTCAGCCTGTGTGGAAGCATAGTATTCTTGGTGACCATTTTGAGAGCTTCGGAGTGTTTTCATTTGTTGAACTACGCATAAAAGTTGTGGACAAATTGAAGGCAGAGGATCTGGAGATCTTTGGTTTTATTATTTGGAAAATATGGTGTGAGAGGAATACTTTGGTTATAGGGGCCGTGTTCAACCACCTATAGAGATTACATCTGCTGCTGGTAGAGCTTATTGTCACGTCCCAAAAGAGCTCTTGTTGAGAGGTGAGCAGCCCAAGACTTAAGTATTGCTCTTCGGTCCTCTACCTAGCCGATGTGGGACTTTTTTTTTTGCACGTTACATTCTCTTCCACCCAATCGCGTGACGCCCTCGTCACGGATTGGCTCCCCTGAGGGTCCCACTGGACCGTGGAGACCTCCACCCAATCGCGTGACACCCCCGTCACGGATCGGCTCCCCTGAGGGTCCCACTAGACCGTGGAGAGTCCACACACCAGGCAGGCAGTACCCCGCTCTGATACCACTTGTCACGTCCCAAAAGAGCTCTTGTTGAGAGGTGGGCAGCCCAAGACTTAAGTACTGCTCTTCGGTCCTCTACCTAGCCGATATGGGACTTTTTTTTTTGCACGTTACATTATGGTGAGTTCCAATCGTGTCAGCGCATGGTACTAGGTCCTTCAACCCGTGTGGTCCCAACAAGTTCGGCTTGGACTCCCCCTCCAACATGGAATTTCAAGTTAAATGTTGATACGGCAGTGAAAAAGGGTTGTCCTTTTTTTGGGACTGGAGCGGTAGTCCAGGATTCAAGCAGAGTAGTGGTGGCGTCTATGGCCAAGCAACTTGAAAAGAGTTTCAACTCGCAAATAGCAAAATGCATTGCAGTGCGAGAAGGAATATTTTTCATGTTGAATGCAGGTGTAGATTTTTCGATTGTTGAGACTGATGCTCTTAATGTTTGTCGTGCTGTCAATTCTCCAGTGGCACTATCGGTCGAGGGTCTAATTATTAGCGAAATTAACAAGTGCTTTGTCAAGTCGAAGGTGGTAATTTTAGCCATGTATCCCGTCAAGGGGAACAGGGTTGCTCACACTTTGGCTAATGCTAGAAAATATGTCATTGGATTGGGGTGGGATTGATAAATCTCCCTTATTTGTATCTTCCATGATTTTGGCTGATATGGCCTAATAATATATCCATGAGGCTTAAAATATTGTCATTAGAGAAAATATTGTAAATAAAAAATACAATTGATATAAAGCCGTCTTTGCCCTACGATAAGGGTTTTTTATTTTTTATTTTTTATTTTTTTGTTGAAACTGTCCTAGGATAAGTTAGTTGCATAACATTTGAGAGTAAATCGTTCTTTGATGCATATTTACGGAGACATAATTAGGATAACCGATTGAAAATATCATTTATTAATACTTGAACACAAGGATAAAACAATTAATATCTTTTTTCTAATTTTGTAAGGAGAAAAAGATGAAAAATACATTGTTGAGTTTAAGAGGATAGTATTTAGGGTTAATTTCACTTTTAACTCCTCAACTATAGAACTTGTCCCATTTTGGCCCCTGAACTTTAAACATAGCAAATCACATCCTTAAACTATATAACTTGTCCTATTTTGGCCATTCTGCTACTAAATCTATTAAATATTTAATAGATTATGATAAATGATTATTTTGACATTTTGACTCTATATATGTTTTTTAGGTGCTCTATAAATGTTTTTAACATAATGTTTAAAGGTAAAATTACTAAATTATGTTTCTCTGGAGTTTAATAATTTTTTTAACTTTTTTTATAATTTTTTATAGAAGTTTTGCTTTACTAAATTTTCTCCGTCGTATATAGGGTTCATTATTTTTTGAAAAAAAATAAAAAATATGATTTCAAAAGATTGTCCAATGCTACATTATAAAATGATCAAAGCCATATCAAAAAAATACAACAATATGTTTCTCATGCCAATATAACAATAGCTTTACATATCCAAAATATCATGTCTATGCATGCCAAGATACCATAAAATCTTTGACAATTCACAAAAGAAAACTATTATAACTCCACGCATCCATTACTTCAACTTGTTAAATGGCCTTCTCCTTTACTCACCATACGAAGGCTTGGCCCTCAGATTGGTGCTTTCTTTTTGAGCAAGTTCAAGGCACATGTCAGGAGAGAATCACAGCAAAAATAGCTTTTGCAGACCAAAGAGGCATAGCCCCATGTGAAGCGGCGGTAAAATACTTGAGGAAGAGTGATTTTTAGAGTTTAAAATAAGAAGCATAGGATTCAAGCACCAAACAGTTGTAGAAATAATTTGTCTAAAATGCTCTTTATTGGACTATGTGAGGCTCATGTGCCACAATCCGCTAACATTTTATAAATTTATTTACAGAAGGATCAAATTGAGAAAAGATGACAATCCGCTAACATTTTATAAATTTATTTACAGAAGGATAATTGAGAAAAGATGAATAATTCAAGAGTATAATTTGTTACATTTTAAATTTTAAAGACTAAAATGAGACAAATTACATAATTTAAAAGTTAAAAGTAAAATTAACCTTAGTTTTTAAAACGTTTAAGTACCATTTTAATATTACAAAAAATGTTTTTTTTCCCTTTCTTTTGAGGAAACCAAAATGATTTTTTTCCCCATTTAAAAAAAAAAGATTTTCTCCTTGTACAAAAAAATTCTCTTCAATCACTCAAAAAGAAAAACTTCTCCTCAAAATCCCAAAAATGAAAGAGAAATAGTGAGAGTCGTGTGAAGACTAGGGACACATGCAAAGGCGAAGCGCCAAACCCAGAGGCAGAAACAAGTGTAATCCTCTATTCTATCTTCTGCGTCTTGTCTCGTTTTTCTCTGTCTCTCTTTCTCGCCGACTTCGCTAATGTCGGAATTTTCATTTGCGACACTCCCAATTCCCACGCTTCTTCATGTCTCTTTTGCTTCTCTCTCCTCCCTACATTTCCAGCGCTGAGCAGAGGTCCGCCATGGATGTCGCCGAAGCTTGCTCTTGTGTTCTCAGCCATCGCACCTCTTTCTCTTATTCTTCTTCTTGGTTGCTTCGTTCTGTCAGGTTTTTCTCGCCATAAGTTCATAATTTTCACACTTAAATAAGTAGTAACATCGACATAGAACTTATTATCAGTTTCTATCAGTGTTTTTTTTTTGGCTTGTTGCTACTGCTGAGTGCTCTTTAAAAAATCTGAACTGAATTGGGTTTTGTCTGAATAACACAAAAATTAAAACAAATAAATGGGTATCTTCAGTTATGCCTGTTATTCTGTTTGAAATGTTCGAGTCTAAGTTTTCTGGAGGTGGTCATGTTTAGCTATAATAATTTTTTTCCGTGTAAGAGGGAGAAAGTAGCAGAGATTATAAAGTTTTTGGTGGTGAAATTTGAAATGTCATATTGCCTTGGAAGTGGGAACCATTAAGGTTATACACTTGGAGTATTGCTCAAAGTCATAATGTTTAGAGTTAGAGAGAATAGTACATTTCCAGTGTTGCGGACAAGCTCGAATACACACTTTTAATCTCACAATTCCTTGTCCTGAATGGGGCTTTAAGACCATTTCTCTCACAATGTTTTGATATTTGTGGAACCTGAGGAAGTGACTCGATTCATATGGACACCACTTATGGTATAGGCTAATAAGGATTAGACTAATTAGTAAATCCTCCATTATCGTGCACGCTGTAGATTCTTCAACACTAATTTTTCATATGAAGAGATGAGTGACTGCATTTTGCATATAAGACGAAATATCGTATTATAAACTACACTAGAAGGATAACTGATAACTTGACTATATGTAGGTGTCTAACTAGAGCTCTCCCTCGCCCCTTTCTTACTTTCTTTCTGTATAAATCTGTATTATAGAGCGCTAATGTATTTGTGTCTTAAAGCAGGTATATCTGCAATAAAATTTCCTTAGGGAATGTGTTCAGGTTTGCTCTCTATATTGGGAATCATGATTCTTTTTGAAGATGCACTGTAATTTCCGTGGTAAAAGGTACGTAATCATTGCTATTTTTTTTTTTAACTTTCTTTTGGTGAAACTTTGAATGCGTAGCTAGCTTTCTTAATTGTAGGCACCTTAAATGCTCTTGTCATGCATTAATACTATACCGGGTATTAAACATTAGGTCCTACTATATTTTGCTTGATTTAGATTTTGACTGTGAAGCTGATATTCTTTCATTTGATTCATTAAGTTTTACTTCCCTTCATGGAATGTTGAATACTTCTTGGGCCTAAGTTACGAGTATAATCATAATTCATGTTAGAGATTGGTATTACATATTAAAAGGTCAACCTTGTTATATGATGTCCCTAATCATGTCCTTGTCTAGACAACGTGGAATTCATTTGCGTGATGCCAAAGTTCATTAATCATCTTGCCCTCAAAGTAATAATATTCTAAACTAAAATATCCTTTTGACATATCAACTTTTGATGTATGATTTGTTTATTTCAGACAGGTCAAATGCTACTTTTAAAGGAATGTGCAAGGTAGTTTGGACTATAGAAACTAATCTGGAAGCCAGTCAACTTCTCTATGTAACTGGAGATCCTAATGCATTAGGCTGCTGGCAACCCGAGATGGCTGTCCTAATGTCTCCCACAGAACATGCCAACTTATGGAAGCTTGAAGTTGAGGTATTTTTTCAGCTGTGAAATGTGATTTATATCATGTGTTTTTCTTCCTAATTGCTTACTTTTTCTCTTTGCTATTTCATTATATCGTAGGAAACAGTTATTTTTTGATAGATTTATATAGTGGAATACTAACCAGGACAGATTGTAGGCAAAATACATAGAAGTAGTTAACAAGGAAAGCCAAATCCATGGCACCAAAACCATGACCAAACAAGGCGAAATTGCCCAAAACCCAAATTGAGACTGCAATTGTATATTCAATTCTCCAGATGGTCCTATTATAGATGAGTCTTTTACCTTATAAAGCTACTCCAAGCAACACTCAACTTAAGATAAAAAACACATGAAATGTAACATAAAGAAACGATAAAAGAAATATCCACACGACAAACCCTCTACATCAGTTCTCCTCTACCAGGAAAAAAAGGACTCGTCCTTGAGTCTGCTTCTAAAAGGAAAACTAGTTTTGTCTGCAACAACAACTCATTAAAGTGTTGAACTTTGCTCTTCTTTCGGTAATTCTGGTAGACACCCACCGAAAATTCTTTTAACACCTCTTCTCTATTCCATTGTTGCAGCAAAACAATTGCAACAGTAAAACATATGAAATTGTTGCTCCTGGATTGATTCAAATGTCTCTTTTGATTGCTATTTGCTGTCAACTCTTCTCAGAGATCGATAACAATTGAAATAGGGCATTGAACCATCAACATAGGCAGCCATTCTAACATCTTGAACCCTCCATCTTTACCAAGTAGAGCTCCTTGAACGTCCAGAGAATTGTTTCCAAGCTGCCCAGATTCTTTAAGAAGTATAAGCTCATTGTGTGTTTTATCGTTGCTATCGACCTCTAAAACACAACCAAACTGATTCTAGGCAATTTAGCATAAAAGATGCAAGGAACAATTGAGAGGCATAGGGGCTGGTTCCATCGTCCCCCTACCAAAGGAATTGTTCTCAATTCAAAGAAAATCTTTGATAGAACTTCATTTATCCCCACAAAAGACGAAATGCCTATAAAAATATATTTGTTTCCTTCCTTGACATAAGTCAGTCCCTCTACACGTTCTGTGGACCAAGCTTTAAAATAGATGATAATACCAGTTGTCTATTATTGGCTTGGCCATATCCAGCAAGGATCCATATTCTACCAACATGGTCATGGTCATGACCAATATGTAGTTTTGACATAGCATTTACCCAAGCTACTTTCCAAATGTCATTTTCCACAATAAGAAGACCATCAACAAGATCATAACAAGTTAGAGTAGTCACCACTTTGACTTCTTTCTGTTTCTTCTCTTCCACAAAAAATTAAGTCAAGAAAAGCTGTGAGATTCACCTGAGTTCTCCCTCCTATGCCAAAGGAAACTGTCACTTTTTTTTTGCAGGATTTGTATCAACCAAGGACCTCTCTAGAACTAGAAATATTTGTGAATCTCTTGATGCTTGATGAAGAAAGAAATCTAGGTCCATTTCTCTTCAGACCAAAGTTGTTTCCTTTGATGCAACTTCCTAATCTTTCTCATAAGCCTTTTCACTAACATGTTCAAATCCAATTTCATAAACCTCAACCTCCCCTTCTTCTAGTTTGACCTCTCTAGTATTGTCAAGGGTAACTACCATTTGCCTTGAAATAACCTCTTCCTCTTGTGACGAAATGATTGAAATCTTAGTGGAGATACATGCTTCAAGGTTGTCACAAGTATAGATAGGTTGTTTTCTGAACGAATTGTTATGATCTATTTTTAAAGGATAAACTGCACAGCCTATATATAGATTACAAGAATAGTCTACCTAGGAGCTATTTATGGTAACAAATTATATAGCACTAATTACACAAATTAAGGCCTAATTACAATAGCACTAATTACACAAATTAAGGCCTAATTACAAAATTTTTTAAGCTTGCATTGACTTGAGAAATTAGGGAACAAATCATGCAGGAAATTAGGGAACAAATCATGTAGATTTGTCAACTTTCCAGCTTGCATTGACTCGGGAAATTAGGGAACAAATTCCCTTAAAATCTAAATTTACAAATCATGCAAATTTGTCAACACCCCTCCTCAAGCTATGAGTGGATGTTTTCCATTCCTAACTTGCTGGTAATGCTTTGAAATACGGTGATAGATAGACCCTTGGTCAAGATGTCTGCTAGTTGCCTGTTTGTAAGAACATAGGGAGTGCAAATTAGACCACTTTCGAATTTTTCCTTGATGAAATGTCCGTCGATTTCCATGCACTTAGTTCGGTCATGTTGGACCGGATTATGTGCAATGCTGATGGCAGACTTGTTGTCACAGTATAGCTTCATTGGTCCTTCCCACTTGCTCCCCAAATCACTAAGGACAATTTTTATCCAAAGTAATTCACATATGCCTTGAGCCATTACACGGAATTCAGCCTCTGCACTTGATCTGGAGACTACTGTTTGCTTCTTGCTTCTCCAAGTTATCAGGTTTCCTCCTTGGAAAGTGCAGTAGCCTGTGGTAGATCTTCTATCAATGATTGATCCTGCCCAATCTACATCTGTGTATGCTTCTAAGTCAAGTCTGTTATTTCTCTTGAATAGGATTCCTTTTCCTGGAGTGGCCTTCAAGTACTGGAGAGTCTTGTATGCAGCTTCTAGGTGGGTTTCACGTGGAGCATGCATGAACTGACTTAGAACACTCACAGCATAAGCAATGTCTGGCATGGTATGTGACAGATAGATGAGTTTACCAATCAGTCTTTGGTACCTTCCTCTATCCACTTCTGGACTATCAATGGCTTCTCCCAACTTGTGAGTGTAGTCAATGGGAACTTCAGATGGCTTGCATCCGAGCATGCCAGTTTCTTTGAGTAGATCCAGAGTATATTTTTGCTGAGAGATGAAAATCCCAAGCTTCGAGTGAGCGACTTCTATTCCTAGGAAATACTTAAGCTTTCCTAGGTCTTTTACTTCAAACTCCCTTGAGAGATGAGTCTTTAGCTTCTCAATTTCTCTTATGTCATCACCTGTCACAATTATGTCATCAACATACACAATTAGAGCAGTGACTTTCCCAGCTGTTGATCTTTTGACAAAAAGAATGTGATCTCCTTGAGATTGTTTATACTTCATGTTCTCCATGGCTTTTGCAAATCTTCCAAACCATGCTCTTGGGGACTGTTTTAAGCCATATAAAGCCTTTTTTAGCCTACAAACATGGTTAGTTCCAAAGCTTTGGTTGAATCTAGGTGGGGCCTCCATGTAGGCTTCCTCCTCTAGGTCCCTATGTAGAAAAGCATTCTTTTCATCAAATTGCTACAAAGTCCAGTTTAGGTTAGCTGCCAGTGATAGCAAGATTCGAATGGTGTTTATTTTGGCTACAGGGGCAAATGTGTCCATGTAATCTACCCCATATGTTTGAGTGTAACCCTTGGCAACGACCTTGCCTTATATCTCTCAAGAGTCCCATCCGCATTATATTTCACTGTGAATACCCACTTACACCCAATCACTTTCTTCCCTTTAGGCAACTCCACAATTTCCCAAGTATTATTTTTCTCAAGTGCTCTCATTTCCTCAATCATGGCCTTTTTCCACTCCCTATTCCCAAGTGCTTCTTGAACAGTTTTTGGAATCTCAATGGTGTTTAATTTGGTGAGAAAGGTTCTATGGGACGGGGAGAGATGGTCGTATGAAATGAAGTTGGCTATGGGGTGTTGGGTACATGTTCGTGTTCCTTTCCTTAAAGCAATAGGAATATAAAGATCATGAATCTTAGGTAGTGAAGAAGAGTTAAATTCATTACCTGGATTTGATTCAGATGAGTGGTTTTATGCGGGTTCAGGATTTGGCCTTCTCCTTGAGTACACTTGTAGTGGAACAGTGGACTATGGACGAATTTCACTGGGCTCACAGGTAGGACTCGACTGATTTGGAAAAAAACCTTGAACAGGACTAGTTTCACAGACACGACTGGACGGGGTTGTTTCTCCTTGACTGGGTGGACTTGTTGGATGCTCATGATGAAGACTAAATTGGTTTGGTGTTGTAAGAACCAAACTGGATAGATCAAAATTAAGGAAATCAAGGTTGTCATCAATCCTCATGTCCCCCAAAGGACAACTTGGATCATAAAAACTTTGGTTTTCGGCAAAAGTGACATCTTTAGATACAAAAAATTTCTTTGAAGCTGGGTGATAACATTTATACCCCTTTTGTGTTGATGAGTATCCTAGGAAGATGCACTTGAGAGCTCCTAGATCGAGTTTGCTATTTTGGTTTTTTTGCAAGATATGGACATAGGCTGTGCAACCAAAGGTTTTTAATGGAAGTTGGGTTCTCTTAAGTTCTGTAAAGTGAGTGGAGAGAACATCTATAGGTGACTTGTTTCCTAACACTCTACTGGGCAAACGATTAATCAAATATGTGGCTGTTAGAACGGCTTCTCCCCAATAGAATTTAGGCACATTTTTTTCGAATAACAAGGCACGAGTGATGTCAAGAAGGTGACAATTTTTTCTCTCCGCAATCCCATTTTGCT